>JABBWD010000308.1:0-21249 GCA_016628565.1 Suillus placidus | reverse complement strand
GAGAAAAAATGAAGGAATTACGGAAAAAGAAAACACGCAACGTAGATTATACAGCCACTTTTGTGGCCATCACCTCCTTCTTCAATGCATCGCACTTGATTTCTTGCGCTTCGACATGCTCGATTGTCTTCGCGAGTTTCTCCTCCCTATTCTGTAAGCGCTGCTCCATGCCGAGGACAGGAGGCGAATCTGTTCCACTTGCGTTAACGCAGCTTCAACAATCACTTGAGAGCCAGGCGAGAGAGATGGATCAGGAGTGCCTGACTGGGGTATTGGCGTTCCTCGAGAGAAGACGGACCCCATGACAGCGCGAGCTGCAAATGTTGATGAAGACGGCGCTATATCGAGCACACTCTGAGGGCATATCAGATCACACGATTCATAATGTCTAGCAGGAGTGTATACCTGCCAATTCTCGCCAGCGAATTTAGCCAGAGCTTGCTCCAACATTTTCTCCCTCGTCTTCACCCTACGACAACGTACCGTCTGGAATGAATATAGGCACACGCATATGTACGCACCTGTCCAATTCTGCCATGCACCTTTCATTCTCTCTCTGAGTTCCCTGCAGAATCAGATCCAGATTTTTATATTCCTTCTCCAGCTCCTGGATCCTTTCAATGGGTGGCCTCAAAGCAAGTTGTTGTTGTAGCGTTAATATCGTTGATTGAAGCTTGAATAAGTCCAAGTCAGCTAATTTGCGTGCATTGCACAGATCGTCGCGCAGGGTTAATTAAGCTGACCTTATCATTCTCGCGATCTTTGTCTAGGAGCTGCCGTCGTAATACATCTTCGATAGCAGGCTCATCCCCCTCACGAAGAATGCCGAGATCATCTGAAGCTAGTGCAAGAGGTGTTTTGCCGTAGTTGCGCACACTGTGTGCGCGGCGCATGTTCGCCATCTAACTTCAGGTCGTCGTTTAACGAAAACTTGAAGAAACAACCGCATGCACGTGACTGACGCGTTTGAGGGGGAGACTAATATTTCCTCAGCTTCAGTTGTCAGCATATGTGTACATCATACGAAATTTCACTAGAGCCACAACAACAGTAGATGCCCTGGCGCATAAGGGACACAAGAATCGAGAATCGACGTTGGGTTCGGTTTATATAATATCGAACCCCCAAAAAATTGAACCTGTTCTGAACCATTCGCAAGGGTTTGGTTCAACTTGGTTCTCGTGAAACCTCTCAGAATCGGACCGGACCGGACTGCGGAGACTGCGGCAGCACTACCGCTGCCGGCGGCTCACTGGCACTTCAACTTCAATCTGCGTTCGATTTTTTCTGCAACGTTCACGGCAATTCGAAATCTAGAAGAACACTGGATGTACCGACAGCTGGCTATGGAAACCACGAGGATACAGCTTAAACGCCAATCGCACTGCCATGTCCTTGCTGCGGCTTCTACCTCATATTGATTTTGATTTCGCGCCCCGTTGAGCTCGCAGTGAGATAAGTGATATGACCGGATCAAGCCCTGCCAGTGCGAAATCATTCATTGATTACATTTTAGCGCCAGTCCAGTATATAAGGTGTAACGAGCGCAGCGATCCTGTTTTCCATATGGAAACCACGAGGATACAGCTTGAACGCCCATCGCACTGCCATGTCTTGCTGTGGCTTCTGCCTCGTATTGATTTTGATTTGCGTCCCGTGGGGCCCGCGGTGAGATAAGTGATCGTGACCTGATCAAGCCCTGCGAGATCATACATCTTAGCGCCAGTCAAAAGGCATATAAGGAGGTCTATGCTGCCCGTGGTCCCCCAGAGTTTGCCCACTTTTCAATATCGTTGCGATGAAGTACGCGTCACGGAAGTTCATCGACCTCATTCAGGGAGCTACATCTAAGTGGGCCAATTGGGATCCACCAAAAAAGATCGAGGTATGTAGAGACGCTTCTTTATTTCAACCAACCTGACAAACACAGGTGGGAGACTATGGAACTATCATCAATGAAACTGGAGAATTCGATTGGGAAGGAATATATACAGTCCACATTTCAAGGAGCAGCTTAAATCGTCAAAGAACAAATTCGACATCGACCTAGCGGATCCGGCACTACGCCCAAACGAACAGGAAGCAAAGGACGACCACATCACCGTTGCATCGTGGGGTGTCACTGCTAAGAAAGCTAACGCTTCTACTAAAGTGTAGGTGCTACAATATGTAGTGCTTGGTTCATATATCTGACTGTGTTGCAGTGCCGTGCCGGGTTCAGTGAATGTCGCCCTCAAAGTTGATTTGCAGTTCGATGGTAACAAACCAGCAGCTGCGATGGTCATACACAAGCCAACATATAGTAGCCTTCCTAACGACGAGCGCATCACCATGCTGCTCAAGTCCATGCCTGATATCCTCAAAGGGAAGTACATCGTCACCGAAGTGATATCTTGCGCAGCATATGATGCATCTGTCTTACCAAAGTAAGTCTGGTGTTTGCAAATTCAACTTCTGCACTGTTCACACTTGGCGCAGAAGCAGAAAAGTTTTCTGTGACGCTCCAAGCCCTCGGCCTGTTACACCATTTATCAACGCTGGAGGATCAGCCAGTTTCAGCTGGTCTTCAGAAGCTGCCCATGGTCTTTACCGTCAAGGATGCGACCCGGCCGTAAAATACATGCCGTTGTACAGGCTGAAAAAGCCTCGTCCCAAGTTCTGGGAGTTGCCGTTTGGTCACCGCGGAGATGAGAAAAGTGATGATGCGATCGACAGGTGAGTCGAAATCGTCTCGTGGCTCAGCAGCGCAGTGACCTCCTTGCAGATGGGAGGATGTCGATCCACCTTGGAATCCCCTCGACGAAGAGGGCGAAGAGCAGGAAATCTATGATGCAGTACGTTGTCGATGATTTTATTAGAACCTGGCTTGATTCGTCTCTCTCCAACAGGAGATGCATGGTGACTTCGGCGTTTTCAACGATGGCTATCCTGAGTAAGTTATACTCCTGCGTAAACCTTGCATCTATCTCAAGTGCCTCTTATAGTGACCATGATGATGACTGAATTATGATCATTCACGAATGGTATTGCTCCACTTGTGTTCAAGTGCTCCAGGGGCCAAATCGTATCACTTTGTATATAGGCGAGTGACATTAGTGAAAGAGCATTACCACGATAATTCATATGTTACATGGACAAAGCGCCTTCTCTCAAATTTGAAAGTTAGACAACTCTGCCATTAAGGACCTTATGGCGCTTGATCCGATGCTGGTAGATTCATTGTTACGCGCATTGAGGCTCATGCATGCCTCATGGATTCATATATAATCCTTCAAACGGAAGGGTAGATTTTGTCATGGACGATTTTAGTGATCCAACCTTGTCGTGCTATGTATTGTTATCTCGACAGCCAGTATGATGACTCAACCTTTTAGGTTAGATAATGGCATGTCACGATGAGGTTTTCAGTGGTGAGTCTTTCACTCGAAGTGTATGCGATTCAGCGGCTAGGGTAGTACAACCTCGCGTGTACGGAGATGTAAGTATGCACTGATCGACTCATTCTCACTTCTGAAGTGACCGCAGCAGTGAAGGAACTCGGATCCAGCGTGCTGCATAGGTTGGACGCTGGTACCATGACAGACTGAAGATGCCTCTACGATGACGCTTTACCTATTCCGCCCGGTTGGCACGACTCAGCAGGCGTGGTTTGCCGTTAGCTCAAAGTTCTGGTTGTTCCTACGGGTCATCGTTCACAGGCGGGTCTGCGAGGAGGTTGAGATCAAATTTATCTCCTTGAAATGTGCCGCGATTTCCATCGTTTACGCTGGTGTACCCGTCAACAGCTGCCTGCATCCTTGACGAGATCAAGACTGTACGGTCCATGTCAGAAGTGATCAACTCGGGGGACAAGAGCTAGCAAAGTTTTATTCATGTAAGTCTCTGGTGCGCAGACGCGCCAATCGCCGGATTGCAGGGGAATCGACTTAAAATTTGATGTCGCCTCCGCGGGTTATTCAAGAATGCAGGGTGAATCGCCCACCAGAAACTGGTATCGAGTATCATAGCATGATTGTGGACCGTGTCGTAGGCTTGTCAATGCGTCATTCATTTGGATAGGATGCTGTAGAGGAGTCGATGAATGTTACGATATCCACGGAAATGAACAACTAGTGGGAGTGCGCGCATGAGGCTGGACAATATGTCCGACCAGCTGGGCTGGCTGCGGCAAAGAGCGAGAAATCAAGGAGATTACATAATGCCTGCTGGGGCTGTGGCAGCACAGCCTGCAGGCCGCTTCAAGAACATTCTGAATTTCTTGACGAACTTGAATTTGTTATCGGAAGTAACCTCACAGAATCTGACTCGATGCTTGACATTATCTTTGCCAAATCCTTGCAGCAAAACAAGTTCAACATGTACTACCAGTCACGACAAGTTTTTGCCAGTTCCATGCCTTCTCGCGCAACGTATCACTTGTCTGACAACAGTAGCATGACCTGCTAAGCTTTTAAGGGCGGCGACATTCAGGCAGTGCTTCACGATATGCGAATTCTTCTGTGGAATGCCCTGCTTTTCTTGAGCCTCGCAGCCTCTTCGGGATGCCACATGCATGCTGTGTTTCCTTCACTTTTAATACATCAGGACTTAAATTACAGGTACTGCAGTGTTCCTTGACATCCAGCACACATCTTACTCACAAGTGTTACTATCCACTCCCAGCGCCGAGCCCTTGAAAGGCGGAAATCGTCAGGCAACGATAACGACGACAAGATGAAGAGTTCAAAACGTCCACAATCGTAAGTCGTTGTGTTGTATAGCACATGCATGGACTTAATCTTGCGTTTGCAGGCAAAAAAAGGACAAGTAAGTATACAAAGCACTGATCATCTAAACGCC
Source organism: Suillus placidus (assembly GCA_016628565.1). Lineage (NCBI taxonomy): Eukaryota > Fungi > Basidiomycota > Agaricomycetes > Boletales > Suillaceae > Suillus > Suillus placidus. The sequence continues at coordinate 16,410 of JABBWD010000308.1, read as the reverse complement.
TGACAATGTGCGTATTTTTTAGTGAGGAGCCAAGCTACCCAGAATACACTCAGGACCCGGGAGAGATACACCTCGGTGGAGTGCAGCAAGTTGTCATTACTGGTATGTGATATCTATCTCCGCTCAGCTAGTATTGACGATTTTCCTCAAGCCATTCGCGCAGCTGATCTCGCTCTTGGTCTCCGACGGATCCCTGCTGGCTTCCATGTGGTGGTCAAGGCTGACGGTGCTGAATACCAAACAAGCAATAAATCTGTACACGTAGATCAGGCTGTCGTAGAATGGCACGAGCGCATTCTTCTGTAAGTTTGTTCTTAATTCAGTCTTTCCTGCAGTACTGAGAAAGACTTTAGGCCGTGCAAGTCATCTTCCAAAGTTCAGGTCAGCGTGTATGCCTCATTTGAATGGGTCCTATGCTCTGTCACGGAGACCTCCTCCGCACATTCGAGATCTCCGTCGGAGGAATTACTGGATCGCAGCGAAAAATCGCATCGTCCGTACTGTCTATTGCAAATAACGCTGACAGCTGTTAACGAGACTACACAGCCATAATCTTTCAGCCCAAGCAGGAGGAAGTCGTATCGCGGTACTTCACTGCTCATGCACTGGAGCAGCGACTTTCTGATGAAAACGACGCCGCAGTCTTTGCCCCCTTACCATCGTGCGGATCAATACAATCTGATGTCTGATGCTGAGGACTTGTAAAGCACTAGCTTATGTCTGGACGATATACGTGCATTACTACTAAGGACAGACGCCGGACCATGGTCTTCTCGCCCGATACCGCAGGATGCGAACCATAGGGATCTCGACCAATCCATAATCACTTTGATGCGCCTTGGATCTCTGCTCCATGAACCATCCCTACCGCCCTGCAGCACTGTTCAATCTAGCACCGCAAAGTTTCTTAGTTGCAAGCTGACGGAAGACACCTTAACCTCGACATCCCTATCAATCTGTTTCAAGACGCCTTAATTGCGTCCCACTGATCATCTGGACCGAACAGTCACCCAGCTCAATCTTAGCCATTGCTCTGCTCTCTCGCTTCGCGAAACGGGGATTTCAAATAGATGCGATGCAGCTCAAGAGTTACTGAGCGAAGTCCTCGATGCCTGCCCCGCCAACAGCCACATTTATAGGAGCCGCTTTGATGCAATCGAATCATCCGCTCTGCATTCTGCTGGAAGTATTGATGCAAATGATCTTGGGCGGGAGCGGCCCGCCGCATCCATGCTTCCGTTATCGCCGGATCAACTTGCTTATCTAGCAGAGGTGGTGTTCTGGGAGAGGACGATCCCCATACCTTAGATGAAGTGATATCCCTTCATTACCGATGCACTAGGATACTACAACACCGGAATGCTCGCCGAGGGCAATCGCTAGGTAATCTGTGTATATTGCTGCAAATTCGCTTCGAGCGTCTAGGCAACGACGAAGACTTGGATCAGGCTATCGAATTACAGAGGGAAGTGTTGGCTTTGCACCCGGTCGGTCACATAGAGCGGTCCAAGTCATTAAATAACTTCGCAAATCATCTCTCCCTCCGCTTTGACAACCGAGGCAACGACGAAGACTTGGATCAGGCTATCGCACTTCACAGGGAAGCGCTGGCTTTGCGTCCAGTCGGTCACATAAATCGGTTCTCGTCATTAAATAACCTCGCAAATAAACTCTCCTCCCGCTTTGAGCACCGAGGCAACAAGGAAGACTTGGATCAGGCTATCGCACTTCACAGAGAAGCGCTGGCTTTGTGCCCGGTTGGTCACACAGATCGGTTTATGTCACTAATAACCTTGCGAATCAACTTTCCTCCCGCTTTGAGCACCGAGGCAACGACGAAGACTTGGATCAGGCTATCGCACTTCAGATGGAAGCGCTGGCTTTGTGCCCGGCCGGTCACACAGATCAGTCCTCGTTATTAAATAACCTCGCGACTCGGCTCTCCTCCCGCTTTGAGCACCGAGGCAACGACGAAGACTTGGATCAGGTTATTGCACTTCACAGGGAGAAGTGCTGGCTTTGCGCCCGGTTGGTCACACAGGTCGGTCTATGTCACTAAATAACCTTGCGAATCAACTCTCCTCCCGCTTCTCATCACCGAGGCAACGACGAAGACTTGGATCAAGCTATCGCATTTCAGACGGAAGCACTGGCTTTGCGCCCGGTCGGTCACACAGATCGGTCCATTTCATTAAATAGCCTTGCGGCTCAACTCTCCTCCCGCTTTCATCACCGAGGCAACGACGAAGACTTGGATCAGGCTATTGCACTTGACAGGGAACGCTGGCTTTGTGTCCGGTCGGTCACACAGATCGGTCCAATTCATTAAATGACCTCGCGATTGAACTCTCCTCCTGCTTTGAGCACCGAGGCAACGATGAAGACTTGGATGAGGCTATCGCACTTCACAGGGAAGCGCTGGCTTTGCGCCCAGTCGGTCACATATATCGGTCTATGTCATTAAATAACCTCGCAAATCAACTCTCCTCCCGCTTTCATCACCGAGGCAACGACGAAGACTTGGATCAGGCTATCGCACTTCACAGGGAAGCGCTGGCTTTGCGCCCGGTTGGTCACACAAACCGGTCCTCGTCATTAAATAACCTCGCAAATCAACTCTCCTCCCGCTTTCATCACCGAGGCAATGACAAAACTTGGATCAGGCTATCGAATTTCAGAGGGAAGCACTGGCTTTGTGCCCGGTCGGTCACACAGATCGGTCCAATTCATTAAATGACCTCGCGAATCATCCTCTTACGCTTTGACAACCGAGGCAACGACGAAGACTTGGATCAGGCTATCGCACTTCACAGGGAAGCGGCTTTGCGTCCAGTCGGTCACACAAACCGGTCCAAGTCATTAAATAGCCTCACGACTCGGCTCTCTCCCGCTTTGAGCACCAAGGCAACAGGAAGACTTGGATCAGGCTATTGCATTTGACAGGGAAGCGCTGGCTTTGAGCCCGGTCGGTCACACAGATCGGCCCAATTTATTGAATGACCTCGCAAATCAACTCTCCTCCCGCTTTCGGCACCGAGGCAACGACGAAGACTTGGATCAGGCTATCGCACTTCAGACGGAAGCACTGGCTTTGTGCCCGGTCGGTCACACATATCGGTTCAAGTCATTAACTAGCCTCGCGACTCAACTCTCCTCCCGCTTTGAGCACCGAGGCAACGAGGAAGACTTGGATCAGGCTATCGCACTTGACAGGGAAGCGCTGGCTTTGTGCCCGGTCGGTCACACAGGTCAGTCCTCGTCATTACATAACCTTGGGACTCGACTCGCCTCCCGCTTTAACCACCGAGGCAACGACGAAGATTTGGATCAGGTTATCGCACTTCTCAGGGAAGCGCTGGCTTTGTGCCCGGTCGGTCACACACATCGGTTCAAGTCGTTAAATAACCTCGCGGCTCAACTCTCTCCCGCTTTCATCACCGAGACAACGAAGAAGACTGGATGAGGCTATCACACTTCAGACGGAAGCGCTGACATTGTGCCCAGTTGGTCACACATATCGGTCTATGTCGTTAAATAACCTCGCGAATGAACCTCCTTCCGCTTTCAGCACCGAGGTAACGACAAAGACTTGGATCGGCTATTGCACTTCAGACGGAAGCGCTGGCTTTGGCCCGGTCGGTCACACAGATCGGTCCTCATCATTAAGTAACCTTGCATATCGACTCTCCTCCCGCTTTCAGCACCGAGGCAACGACGAAGACTTGGATGAGGCTATCGCACTTCACAGGGAAGCGCTGGCTTTGCGCCCGGTCGGTCACACAGATCGGTCCATGTCATTAAATGACCTCGCGGATGAACTCTCCTCCCGCTTTGAGCACCAGAACAAGAGAGAAGACCTCGACGAGTCACGAGAGAACCTATGTTGTGCATTGACTCTGTTGACGCAACATGATCCTCTTCAATTAGCAGTCCATGGGTCGCTAGCTAACGTCTATCTATCATTTCCTCATTCAGGGGCTTGCAGCCACTGGACGGGTGAAGAGACTGACAGTCGAATGCTGCTATGCATCATCTCAAGGCAGCAGCAAATGTTGTCTCTGGAGGCACCCTATCTCGCCTGCGAGCAAGTCTACGCTGGGTTGGCATGCTAGTCAACATTCCATGGTACTGAACTGGAGGCTCATGCAACTTCCATGCAACCTTCTGGACGCTTACATGTCCACGACAGCTTCATTGTCGTCTCGTCTTGAATATCATGAAGGACTTCCCTAGTACACTTGCCGTGGATGCTTCATCGTGTGCTCTTCGTAGTGGTGACGTGTGTCGTGCTATTGAATTGTTGGAACAAGGCAGGACTATCATCTGGACCCAGATGACACGACTCCGCACGCCTCTTGACAGCCTCCAGACACGCGGCGATCACGCAGCGGCCTTGATGAAGAAATTCAGAGACCTCAGCTCCCTCCTCAATAAACCTCCTGCAAACTACCCAGAAGCAACCCCAAGAGTAGATGTAGAAGCAGAAGAAACCCGGTACAGACGTCTAGTGGAGGGCTGGAATAGAGCTGTAGAAGAGATCCGGAAGATCGAGGATTTCTCTCGCTTCCTACTTCCCCCCTTGTTCTCCGATCTTCAAGATACAGCTCGTGATGGGCCTATCATCGTGCTCATCGCAAGCAAGTCGTTTTGCGATGCCATTATTGTCCCGCACAAGCAACCTCCGACTAGCATTCAACTCCCTACCAATCTTGAGAAACTCAAGATATTGGTGGTCAAACTCCAACGCACAAGTGGACTAGCGCTGATAAAAGCCTTGATGGAGTTATGGGACGACGTCGTCCGGCCGGTGGTCGAAAATCTGCGCGGTTTTGCACCACGAGGTTCCAGAATATGGTGGTGCCCAACGTCTGTCTTCAATTTCTTGCCGTTGCACGCTGCTGGTGCATACAGGCCAAATGGAGAGTCCCTTTCGCAGCAATATATCTCTTCATACACGCCATCGCTTACCGCGCTGATGAGGGCTCGCAGAAGTCACGACAGGTCGCTGTCGGTGTCCTTCGCTGCCATTGGCCAGAATCACCCCGCCGGTCATTCATTCACTTTGGATAGTGTGGAGCCTGAGCTCGAATTGGTGCAGAGTCTTTTGCCCCATCCCCCAACTATTTCCTTCACCAAGATAACGAGCGTTGATGCCACGAAATCAACAGTACTGTGCGCATTGCGAGATAATACTTGGCTCCATTTCGCGTGTCACGGGACACAGAATTTTGACGAACCCTTCAATTCGGCCTTTCTCATGCGCGACCAACCGCTTTCACTCCTCGATATCACTCAAATGGATCTGTCTCGGCATCAATTTGCATTTCTCTCTGCCTGTGAAACCGCAGTTGGTGACTCTAAAACGCCCGACGAAGTGATACACCTAGCGGCTGGCCTGCAATTCGCTGGGGTTAAGAATGTCGTTGGGACATTATGGGAGGTCAAAGATAGTACTGTGAAGCGCTTAGTCGAGGCATTCTACAAGAACTTGTGCGGGGATGGCATAATGAATTCAAAACGAGCTGCCCGAGCGCTGCACCGAGCGGTCCAGTCGTTGGCTTGCGACAAGGATATGCCCTTGGACCAGCGCATAGTGTTCATGCATATTGGCATATGATCCATTCTGTGCGTTCTCCCACTTTGTTGATTAAAGCATTCTCGAGACAATCTAACGACTTTGCGTGTAGCATCCAGTCATGGCCATGCGCAACCTGTTGTTAAGGACTTCGATATTCTAGACTTTGAGACTGTATACCTCCACGATATGTACACCCAATTTCGACCTCAATTTGTATTTTCTAGTTTGTGCCTTGGAGCCAGAGGTGATCGCTCTTAAATGGATCGTTTACATAGATATATGAATCTGCTTATAGGATGAGGCTGAAACCCAGTCTGGTCTGAGTGTTTTCCTTCTGTCTGCTATCGGAGACTAATTATTAGTCTATCATACGCCCCGAGTGATGCCCTGCGAATAGGCGTGTCGTCCAAGTATTCGACTGTTCGCAATGAGCGCAGGATCTTCATCCACAAACATCGAGATCAACCGGTCAAGTCGGTGGAAGCTTGGTATATGGGCTCATGGTACTTATTTTGATCAGTGTCGCTGCGCCTCACGCATCTAAGTTCGTCCAGAGCCAACCCCGTAGCGGTCGGAGTCTGTCAGTCTGACGAAATGTTTGCTAAGAAGACTCGGACTTCTGTACGTTGATGCGAACACCGGGTGTCCTGAAATAAGGTTGATTTTTTGCAGCAAAACTAGTACTGTCGTGCCAGAGTGATCAAAACGTCACAACCATGAGCATGCACGTAACCGGCGCTGTATAGTTATATGGCCGGTTTGCATTGCATTCCAGGGAAAATAATGCCTCCTCGACATAGTCAGAGGAGGATGATCCCTTGAACCACAGACTTGTGGAACTGGGTTGGGCAGAGATGGGAGAGTTGTAGTAGCAGTGTTGAAGGAGTGGAGTAGCGAAGTCTATATTCTGGAATCTTTTGGAGGGAGGATGAAGGAGAATGATTCACCGAAGAAATAGCTGTCAAACCTCGTAAAACCTGTCCTCAGAACCATCCACGTTATCCAGAGATTCTTCACCATAATCCAAGTCCTGGTCACCCAGCACTTTCAAATCATCGACATCGTCTTCATCTACAGAATTATAAGCCTCGTCATCCGAAAAATACTGGCCCTCAAATGCCATATGCAATGCCGTGCTCGGGCTGAACAACGTAACCTTCGATTTTCCCAGGCGGATCTTGACCACCGAAAACATATATCCTTTCGGTGGCGAGTCGCTTCGTGCGCGAATCTCGTCAGCGATCTCCGGCCATATGAGATCCTCCCCAGGGAATTGCTCAAGCTTGTGCACGGGGAGCACGTGGATCTCCGGCGGCCACACACTCAAGTCGAGGACGAGCACAAGTCTATCGCTGAATGCAGGGAACTGCTGCTGTGCTTCACGAACGTGCATTTCCACATCTTGAGCCATTCCCGAGATCTCGCTGGTTTCGAAGCCTGCAATGACTTGAAGGCTCGTACGAATATCGCGTGATCCCCACGGCCCTGTTGGCAATTTGGTCAAGAAGCATGAGACGAAGATTGAAGGGACTCACCGACGGTGCACCTCAGAACTCGACACCACTTCTTATGTCCATTGCGCCAAGCGCTCCTTTGGCATTTCTCTGAGCAATAGATTGATACTAAGCAGCCTGAGCACCGACGCTTTTTGCTGACAAACTTGGATGTGCACATCGGACACTAACACACATATCAGCATCCACGTGATGGAATTAGAGATGATTAGCGTACTCCTGGACCGCTACACCTGTATTCATGGAAGTTTATAGGTTCTACACTGCGATGTTTTATAGCTTCCAATGTAGATGTCACGATGAGTTGAAGAGCAGACCATAAGCATTGGTCGCGGACCTCTGGTTTTTCCAAACCAGCCACTTGCATGCGAAACCAGTGTCGGGCAATAGAATCAACGACCCTGTGGTATATGAAAAATGTGGGAAGAAGAAGGAGTAGCTCTATATCACCCATGCGGCCACGGGTTGGGTGATCGCGACCGTTGGCGTGAGGCGGGCAAACAACCCCCATACTCAGCGTTTGAATGAGGCCAGCATCGATTGCCTGACATACACCTGTTACTCCGTCATCTGCATCGCGAATAGCGGATGCAATGTACGAGTACCCCGACCATAGAACGTTCTGCCTATGCGCGAGTCCCAGCTGTGGATGAAAATCCATTTCCTTGTTTGCTTGCACCAAAATCCTCGGCAAGATCTGAGTGATCGCATCCAACACTGTGCGAATCGAACCTTGGCTGATAAGTCGTGCGCGGCATGAAACGTCTTGGCGACTGATAGTCTGGAGAAACTGGAAGGAATAATGGAGACCAACAGTGTAGAGATGGAGTTGTTGTACGCTCTGATCGCTTGGCGTCCATGATCGAGGTTTTTCTACAGCAGCAGCATCTCTGGTAATCCGACGGATGTATCTGAGAAGAGTGAAGACAATGGGCTTCACCCCTCCGGCAGCATGTATATAATTTGATAACGGAAGTGCGATTTTATCTGGATCTTCGGATTCAGATACGCAAACTTGGTTTGTTAGTGCAAAAGACGCCCGGAGCTTCGAAACAAGGTCGTCCGTTGTAGTTCCAGGGTCGCCTTGGAGTACATCTCCCCTAAGGTTTCCAATTAATATCCATAACTGCGCGACAAAGTGCTGGACAGAAACTGAAGAACGGAGCAAGTGACGCCCTTCTTCCGATTGAGTGCAGATCAAATAGAGCGGAGTGATGCACAATTTTGCTGCATCGAACACATTGCAAAGATCGGGGCGCGGAGGAGCAACTGAGACATCATAAGGAGGAGGGAGGCAATTTCGAGCGAAGAACTGCATCCATGGGTATGTCTCGTCCCACCTCCTCACAATATAATTTGTCACGGCGTTGTCCCCGCCATCAGAAGCTGAAGAGGCGACCGTGCAAATCTTCACTAATCCCATGACAGCCAACTCTGCGCGTTTGATGGCAGGAATAGTCTTGGGATTGATGTAGTTTGGTACTTGAACTGATTTGAGCGTCGCGTGAAAGATGGGCACCAAGCAAGAAAAACGGGAAGATCTCGGGCTGGGGATCGAAATAAAATCAACCAGCCTTGCCAGATCTGTGATGGATCCATGTATAGCCTTCTTTGCAGTGACCTTGAGTGCATGTTAGTGATGAAATGAATTTTGTATGATGAAGGATCCAACTTGTGTTGTCATCGGCAGAGACTTCAGTCCTTTTGTTTCATCTGTAGTGAGCTGCAAGCTTGATCCCACTGCGACAAATGGCATGAGGGGTAGCGTGATGGGCTTCAGTGAGGGACAGGTGGAAATTGGTCGATGTTTGGTAAATCGAGCTTCGGGACCGTTATCATGATGATGCCGTAGTCAAGACTCAACACCCCAATTACAAAAGCCTCGTGTCTGTATTTCAATAAAGTGTGTATAAGATCCACTGAGATGTCTTACCATTTCTCGAGTCATCACAAACAGAAGTGCATGCCCGTAGCTTGTAGATTGCTTGATATCTATCAATGTTATTGTTGTGGTAGCGTTCAACGTTTGGCAGATCCAGATCTGAGACTGAGCGCATCACCATGCTGCTCAAATCCATGCCTGATATCCTCAAAGAGAAGTACATCGTCACCGAAGTGATATCTTGCGCAGCATATATGTATATGATGACATCTGTCTTACCAAAGTAAGTCTGGTGTGTGCAAATTCAACTTCTGCACTGTTCACACTTGGCGGAAGTATGATTTACGAGACTACTATATCAGCACAGAACGGTATTGCGAAATTTCACCAGAGCTACAACAGCAGTAGATGCCCTAGCGCATAAGGGATACAAGAGAATCGAATATGAACATCCCTGTTATACATTCCAATCATGCGCACATATCGAGTGTGTCCACAACGTAATCAAAATACAAAAACCGTTACAACAAGAGTGAACGGGAAACTATCATGCGGGAGGATTTGGATACTGGGTTATAAGACAATCGTAAAGGTAATTCCCTTTGGCAAGTCCAGTGATTCTCTGCGACGCGTCCTAGGAATTACGCAGGCAGTACAAACGAAGGCGAGAAAATAGTTGCGAAGTCGATGTCCGTACGATTCGTTAGGCGCGAGCGCTTGGAGAGACGCTTCTGCGGCGAAGAAATACCGCGCTTGGAGTCAGGGATGATAGAAGCACTCGCAGGACGCGCTGGTTTGGTGAGCCGCCTGTTCGGCCTGGTGACGTCTTGATCACGGACGGAACTTGCTTCAGTGGTGAGAAGTGGCGCAGACATCCTATGGGCAGCACGAGAACCTTGTTCGCGGTCGCCTGAATCTTCAACCCTCGCTACGTCACTCCTCTTCGAAAAGGTCTTTGTTACAGCATGCCGCAGTCTTGACCAGATTCGTTTTGACGGTGATGCACGAGAAGCGCTAGGTCTGGATGGAACAGTGTAAACTATTGGTGAGTTCGCTGCCGAAATTTCAGAAGTGCAGGGACGGGAGTTGACGGTTCTGGCCTGGTCCTTGTTGGAAAGTTGTGCCTCCAATGCGTCCGGCCCAAGTCTTTTCTCTCCCTTTTCGATCACAGCTGTGGAGATATTAGAGGACCTGTGTGCACATGAGTCGAACGCAATCATCGTATTGCCTTTGTACGCGGGAAAATCCGAGAGATCAGGATTGTAGCTCACGTCACGGTACAGTGGTTGTCCCGGGAAGGAAGACATGTCAGCGAAAACTAGAGGGGAAACCGGAGACGACCGCGCAGTTGATGTGGAATGATTAGCAGAATTCAGCTTGGGAGATGATCGAGCAGGATAGATCCCTCGATGTCCCGAGGAGAATGATGGCCTGATCATTACATAGTACGACACTTGGCATCAGTGAGGACAAGGACAAGTAAGGGGAATCCATACTCTTGAGATGAGAAGTAGTAAGCGGCATCGAAGGGAACATTGGTGGTGCTCGCTGTGGATAGCTTTCCGGTGCTTCGCGAAGCAGAGACAGCAAACGGCCCCCTAGGGCTATCGAACATCGTAGAGAGGGAACCAGGGTTCGCAAAAGCTTCTCTACCTTCGGCAATGGGGGAGAGATCCTTGTTCGAATGTTTGAATGTTGTCTCCTGTGGCCAAGACGGTCAGGAATAGTCGTTGACCGGCACATTAACATACCGGTTGGTCTGGATTCAAGACAGTTCCAGGGAGTTGAATTGGTGATTGAAACGAAATATTGCCGGAAGACTGATTGTCGTCTGATGTGTGTGCTGTGTTCAGTACACTGAAGTCACGATCAGGGCTCTTAGCGGGTATTCAACGTTCGCGCTCTGAAACACCGCTGAAGATCGACTCACCTTGGAGGAAAATCGTCTCCTTACGCGCCTCAGTCTATGTCGAGGCGTGGGTGTAAGACTTGTATCGTATATCTATACAGCATAAAGTTGTCCTCGATTTCCCAGCAACACATTCTTCTAGCTCACCGCGGTATTCTTGAATCAGAGCGCATGGATGGTCATCAAAACTCGGACAGATGGCAGGGTATATGCGTACCTGGTAGGACTTCAGACACGTCTGAGAATAAACATTTGATCGGACGCGGCTCGAGAGCGGGGAACAACGATCAGCGAGCATATCATCAGTTCTGAAATCTTGTTCGTCTTTGATATTAAAGGAAGAAAACTGTAATTGCCATACATGACTTAGTTGAAGATGAATCTGGCGGGAACATGGAGGATTATTTGTTACCGTGAATGATGCCTCTTGGACGTGTGACTGCGAGTTTCTGGTCGCCGAGCGGAGCGATGTGGTCCAAAGGATGTCTGGAGCATAGGAATCCGCTGGGCATTAGTGGAATAGTTGCGTATTTTTCAGTTGGTCGTCACCAGGTCTATCTTGAGGAACCTTGAACAGGGGATCTAGAGCTGAAGGTGTTATGTCGAAGGACTGTACCATGGTCAAGTCAAATGAATGATTTATACATCAACATCAACATGAAAGCACCGACAGGCTTGGGCTTGAGTATGAGCTTGAGGATCCGCCGCGTATTGGTGAGACCCATGGAAGTCTGAAGCGCACCAGGAAACCGGCGAGAAGAATTTATCAATCCCATTTTGATTCAATTCTTCGAGCGGAAGGCCATAAGTATTTGGGCTCAGGTAAATTGCCGCATCACTGCCGCAACTTGCCGCAACACTACAGACCTTTCGGAAAGTCTTGACTCACGTGTTTGAAATGGTTCAAAAATAGTAAAAATGTCGAAAATTCAATTAAATCGAAAAATCAGCAAACTTGCACCACTCTCCTTCAAAGTCGAGCAGAAAAGCATAACTGACACTCTTTTGAACGTTAGATTATGTCTAATACAGTAACTGAATGCTCCGACGAGGAAGATGCCACCCATTCACAACACTCTGATGAAGAATCTGTTGATGGTATCCATATAGAATCTGGCAACATTTTAGACGAAGAACATGGTAATCTTGGTGGTATGGAAGACTCCTCGGGCGAGGATGGTGATGAAACCTATGGGGACGATGACTCGGAGCCTGAGTTAGAGCTTGCTCCTGAGCTACAAGTGATCAAAGGTTACAGTGACTACCTCCTTGTTACTCGACGGGAATAAGCTGACACCTAGGCAGATGCAATTTATGCCAAGCAGCCTGCACTGAAGATTCGGATCCCTGCTGGCTCAGTGATGGGTAGTAAGCTATCGAAGCGGAAATATGATGTCGACTGTGCTGCAGATACCTCCGAGGCAGAAGATCCTTCAGCCAATGCAAGCAAGAAGTTAAAGCCTTCTAAAGCTTCGAAGCATGCAAAAAAGCATCATAACCCTGGTACGAAGAATGTTATCAAGCCTCGCTCACGTGGACGACCTCGCAAAGAAGGCCCAAAGGACTTCTCCGTACCTGTGTATGTTGAGATTGCCCAGCCACCGGTGTTGGAGAGAGGCAAGACTCCCAAGGGCGACAAATTCGTGAAGCAGCCACCTGTTTCAGATGGTCCTTTCAACATCACTCCGAAGATGAGTTGGCACCAGTTTGTTGATGAAATAGTGGTGTTTGCCAACGTCGAGAGGGAGAATATTGATATGTCTAGCACAAAGTGGAGCTTCCAGAAGAAAAATCCTCTTCCTTTGAAGGATGCTGTTGGCTATGAAACCATGAAGAAGCAAATTCAAGGAATGAAAGATCCAGACTCCGCAATCATCATTGTTGCACTCACAACTCCGAGACCTACCAAACATGGACGTCAAGCTGCACCTGCTCCGATTCTGGATATTCCTGAAAAACATCAAGATGATGGTAGCTTGTATGGGAGAAAAGTGAGTGCTCACGGTGACAGCAAGTGAAATTGCTGACATTGAAATGATGCGCAGCTTTCATTTGATGATCAAATTGCACCAATCCTGGAGAGACTGAACGACGAGCACGAGATTGGTACTTGTGCAACTCACCCTTCGATCCGCTGCTATGTTCAAGAACCACAAGGCTGGCATTTTGACTTGAACTCCAATAGAATGAAAGTTTGGGCGAATTCCATTGTACGTACATCATCATTGTCTACTGTGACACATATATATGATATCTGCCAGCTTCGCAAGCAAACCTCATATGGGCGGATTCCCCTCGGCAGTAATTTCTTCAACCCTAAGGATCGCATCAAGGATTCAACACTGCCTCAGACACCACAGACTCCTCGTGCTTCGAACATGTCTGACCAACCGTTCTTCCCTTCAATGTCACCGTGGAACCTCCCAAACCCTTCGCTGCAGCAATTCTCATCCCCATTGTACCCTTTCGTACCATGGAACATGCACCCTCTACACATGCAGCAATTTGTACCACCAACTCCAAGTCCAGTAGCGCACCACCTGGGGCCGGGCTGCACACACCAGCATTTCGGTGCATCTGCCAGCATTTCAGCTGCGCTGGCACAGGTTACCAAGAATCCGGTGGAGGAATGGTGTCAAAAATATGCTCTGGACGACGAGGACTGCCAGAGTCTTAAAAAACTCGGCTTCAAAGTTGGCGACAAGCTGGATGCTTTAGGTGCTGATATTTGGGAATGGGCTGCAGTACCTCCACTTGCTCGCATACGTATCTTGAATGCCTATGTTGCCAGCAAAGCAGAAAACCCATTTGCTTAGTAGGTCATCTCGGGACCGCACTCGAGATCTACAATGTGATATTCCCGCCGTTTATTCGCACATTTACCATTCGTTAAACTCTGATAATTATTAATCTTACATGACTTTCGTAGATATTCATACCCGTATATTGTTACCCCGTAAACGTAAATGCAGCTATAAACTACTACTCCCCTCCGCGTAATATTGTCCGCGCTACAGATAGCCACTATGCATATACCAGCCTCGAGCATTTTCGGCATTTATGGCCCTGAAGCAAGCTTCACGGAGGTCCTGCTCAGGGAATTGGCTGTGTCGGAGATCTCTCCAATGCCGTCGAAACCATTTCTTCACTGTAGAGGAAGTGTGAGTGACAAACTACAATGAAATGTAGTCGAACGTACAGCAACTGAAGCTCTCCTCGATCGGATTGAAATCTGGAGAGTATGGCGGCAGAAAAATAAGTAAACAACCTACGAATGTGTCAGATACTTGCAGGCGAAGTAAAGTAGCAATTGGCACACCAGATGCCTCTACAGCTTCTCGTAAGGCATCACTCTTATGAGTGGAACAGTTGTCGAGGACAATCACACTATTGGGGCCCGGGAATGGGTTCATACTGGGCAACTACATTAGATTCGATCAGCGGAGATTCAGACACCGAAAACGATATACTTGCTACGTCGTTGACAACGAAATCGTAGAACTCTGCGCCGTCTATAGATCCCTCAACGACTCGGACAGCCATATAGCCGTCAATGGTGAGAGCCGGCAGCACGCTGTATCGAATGCCCCTGTTCAAGCGGACACTGTCAAAGGGGGTTTGTCCACTGAGTGACCAACCATATCTAGGGAGTATGGTGCGGTCATCTTTGCTTGACTCGTCCAGGAACACGAGCTGCTCAGCTGTATAGTTGGTTGTCATGTTGTGCAACCAATCAGCTCGGAAACCGTCATCACGTTCAGCCGCGACCCTCCTCAAGCGCTTGTAGGTGAGACCAAGGTCCCTGAGGTTCTCGTGGAGAGCTGTCGTCGATATTGGCTGATCGTGGTATATGGCGAGCCATTCGCTGATCTCGTCAAGTAGCAGTGATGGGGTTTCAGCTAGCAGCTCGTGGATCTCGTCTGTCATAACTTGATCCAGCAAGCGAGGGCGACCCATGATTGGCGTAGAAGGGTTGATATGTCCGTGTTCGTCATAATGTGCCTCCCACCGCTCTATACTTCTTGACGATACTCCGAGAGCAACAGCAATGCGGTCAATGTCCCATCCTTCCTCCAAAAGCAGGTACAAGGCTCGTTCTTTCCGATCACGACTGATCCTCTGGTAGACCATGACGAGTCTGGGTGAGAAACTTGTGAGATGTGATGTTTTTGAAGCCGTTCAGAGGCATACAAAACTCGAAAGTGATTTAATTGAATTTTCGACATTTTTACTATTTTTGAACCATTTCAAACACGTGAGTCAAGACTTTCCGAAAGGTCTGTAAAATCCGCTGTGGTAGCATAGGGTTCATGATGCATTGATGGATCCAAGGTTCGAATATTCATGACGAACTTATCGGAAGTAACCTGGTTACCTCACAGAACCTGACTCCGAGTCATTGCTTGACATTATCTTTGCCAAATCCTTGCAGCAAAACAAGTTCAACATGTACTACTATACACGACTTTTCAGTGTCAGTTCTATGATGCCCTTCTCGCCGCGCAACGTATCACTTGTCTGACAACAGTAGGATGACCTGTCAAGCTTTCAAGGCGGTGACATCCAGGCAGTGCTTCACGATATGCGAATTCTTCTGTGGAATACCCTGCTTTTCTTGAGCCTCGCAGCCTCTTCATTTCGGCTGCATCCATGATGCCCATTGTAAATGAGGCTATGGATGGCTCGATATTCTGCGAGTCGCTTCTGTCTTGGTGACTCATCAGCGCTACACGGTGTGGATGCCACATGCATGCTGTATTTCCTTCACTTATAATACATCAGGACTTAAATTACAGGTACTGCAGTGTTCCTTGACCTCCAGCACACATCTTACTCTCAAGTGTTACTAAGTTTGCATCCACTCCCAGCGCCGAGCCCTTGAAAGGCGGAAATCGTCAGGCAACGATCACGACGACAAGATGAAGAGTTCAAAACGTCCACAATCGTAAGTCGTTGTGTTATATAGCACACGCATGGACTTAATCTCGCGTTTGCAGGCAAAAAAAGGACAAGTAAGTATACAAAACACTGATCATCTAACGCCTGACAATGTGCGTATTGCTTAGTGAAGAGCCAGCTACCCAGAATACACCCAGGACCCGGGAGAGATACACCGCGGTGGAGTGCAGCAAGTCGTCATTACTGGTATGTGAGATCTATCTCCGCTCAGCTAGTATTGACCATTTCACTCAAGCAATTCGCGCAGCTGATCTCGCTCTTGGTCTCCGACGGATCCCCGCTGGCTTCCATGTGGTGGTCAAGGCTGACGGTGCTGAATACCAAACAAGCAATAAATCTGTACACGGAGACCATGCTGTCGTAGAATGGCACGAGCGCATTCTCTGTAAGTTGTTCTTAATTCGTCCTTTCCTGCAGTACTGAGAAAGACTTTAGGCCGTGCAAGCCATCTTCCAAGTTCAGGTCAGGGTGTATGCCTCATTTGAATTGGGTCCTATGCTCTGCCACGGAGACCTCCTCCGCACATTCGAGATCTCCGTCGGAGAATTACTGGATCGCAGCGAAAAAT
>JABBWD010000307.1:0-21280 GCA_016628565.1 Suillus placidus | reverse complement strand
CTGTGCCCGAACTTTGTACGATAGAACAGAATTTAGCATAATATGGCCTCTCCAGGCCGCTTCCCTTGAACTTCATGTTGTTGGTTTTCAGGTACTCGTAGAAACCGTCCACAGCCTTCCCAATGTAAGGTCTGACGAATGATTCGTAAAGGAAGTCTGGCCGGTCCTCATCTAAAATACAACTGACGTGAGATATAACTGCAAATGTCACAAGATAAAAGTCTCTGACTTCGAACTGAGCGTGCGGGGGAATCACTAGCTTGGGGTATCTGAAATATTTCTGTGTTGCCAGCAACTGTCAGCAGAGGGACACCTGTGTCGCTGGCACGAACACTCACCGAGGTCAGCGATTTGGGAGAACGAAGCGCGTCTGACAGGCGTGGCGGATCATTCCCCGTAGTTTAGGGTGTTGCTGTAGTGTTTTCTTCGTCGATGCCATGTCCATATCAAGATTATCCTTCAGGTGTTCGCGTTTGAGCAAGGTACTAGCCACCATAATCACTTGTGTCATGATCAAAACAAGCAGTGTTCTGTGGTGGTAGCATCAGCCCCTTCATCTTCAATGACCATCTTCACGAAGTCAGGGTCAACTCTTTTGAGTACAGTTTGATCGATCTCATCACGGTGTTTCGATGTGAGCGGCAGGAGTGTCATGGGAAGATCTTGTGGTCTTGATGAGCCTGACATGGCGGCGAGCGTCGAGTCGATGTATAAATGATTGAAATCCTGAAGGGATTGAGATATCGATGATTCAAGCGGCGCGTCTGAGGTCACTGTCCTAATATTCCGCGCTTCTGCGCCACATCCCTAGGAGTATCACCTCTAATATACCATATATGTGAATTAGGCTCAGTGATGTCATTCCAATATTGCCTCCACCGATCTCGAATACGCACACATGCAATCTCATCTCACTTTCCCTATTCACCTACTAAGAGCCTCGCATCCTGTATACCAAAGCTCACGCATTCGATGGTGTCCATGTTGATGTTTACTTCGGTATCTTGATAACACGACGATCACTTACTACTTCGACTTGTGACTTTGCATATCCGGCACGCATGTCTTTCTCTCGAGATTTTTTCCCTATGTGCAGACAATGGCATACACTGCAAGCGCCCTTATCATCTGCGGGCCAGAACAAGATGATGTACGGCGTCGTCCTTGTATCACCTAACGTTCTGATACTCATCATCCTTTGAATAGGCCGCCTTGTGGGATGTGGTGTTCTAGCGTGTGCACTCACATTGATTCCCTTGGACATTATGGTACTGACCAATGTCTCCTGCCGAACAAGCCTACGATGTCATGCACCGATGACAGTCTTTATTCGACATTGACCCAGCAGTCCCATCGTGATCGTGAAGGCAGGATCCACGGATCTCTCAGCATTGAGTAAAACAATGTAGAACAGCATTTTGATGTTTGACCCACGCTGCCAAACACGAGAAGCGACCACAGATCATGATGATTCACAGGCATCATAACATGTGGTCTGGAGTGTCCGCGCGCTCTTTCTCTGCAGTGTTGTGCTGTCGAATACGATTGATACAGCGGTGTCCATGTTATACGGAGGGTGGTTGGCTGTGGAGATAAATATCTTGCACTGAACTGCACAAAATGTAGAACTCACCAATTGGTCAGAATTCGACCACACCGTCTTGACTCTTAGTGTACCTTTTCTGCATGTAGGCAATTCTTGCCTCTGATGATCCGATCCCTTGCTCAAGGGCTCGATGCCTAGACCTCGCTCGCTCCCAGTTGTGGCAGGAGTTAACGCGATAGAGCGGGAGGGGGAGTCGAGAAAACCCCGTACTATCATTCCTACAGCTCGCATTGCAATAACAGAAAACTGGCATACATCCTTATACAAGTCTGAAATGATTGGCAGGCAAATCAACGAAGACGGGTCTTTATGGATTAGCGTGAGCTCGGAAGATACAAACGACACAGATAGATACACCGCACGTCCACGGATATCTGCGAAGAGCGACGATATTGAATTCGAAGCTGGTCAATATCAGCGAAGCCACTCTAGAGGCGGAAATGTGCATCCATGTAGAAGTTCGACGTCACTGCTGGGTACAAGGAATCAAATACACTTAGCGCAGTGTTCACGTCTCGGTGCTGCGACCGTGAGCACCAGTACGGCTGCCATCCTGATGAGGTCTGTCGATGCGCTCCAAGCGCCATCGAGGAGGCATTCTCAGTCTACCATGAGACCAACACGAATAATAGCACAGGAATGCTTTGCACCAATGCACGTCTGGGAGCGAATCGTTGTCAGACGAACCGACGTCCTCTGGCACCCCAGGGGCGGCCTGCTGTCGGGTATCGTCTACCTTCATGTATTCCGGTAGATTGGCAGCAGCTAGCCGCTGTAAGGCATAGATCAGCAAAGAGGCACAGAGGCAAGAAAATGTAGATTACAGTGACCTTTCGCCCTGGTGCGACTTCAACCACTGGTGGCATACGCCTATGTCTTGGCACAAGGAAAGAAAGGTGCTCCCGTACGAATTGTGTGACTCCGTTCGAGGGGGGAGGTGGAGAACTTATTTCGAACTGGATACGCACTCAGTCGTGCATTGCGAGTTTAATAAAATCAAGACTGACATGATTAAACTGAGTTGCGGCCTGCCCAGAGACAGAGGATGGTAGGGGCAAAGTAGCAGGGACCTGTGGTGCCATCGTCGAGTCAATCTTAAAAGAAGCGAGACGCACGACCTACATCTAGAAGATTACGAGGTTGGACAGGATGAACAGGGGGCGTGCGAGAAGCGAAGCGAAGGAGTTGATGAACGAAGAAAAATTGTTGCGAGTCTGTTGCAGGCGGAGGTCTCTGTGCTATAGGAATAGCAGATATCGGCTGCTTGCGGTACCCAGCATAAGAACGACGAGTTCCGCCAGACTGCAATGATGGCGATGAATAAGTGGTGTCATGAGTATAGGATGAGACACGCACATTCCGAAGATCACTGAAGGTTGACTTTTTGCGTGCACTGATCTGCCAGAGAATGTTAGCACATGAATAGTAGATGTTTGGGTGGAATGCATACTCCGGTCCGAATAAGGACGTCGAGAGGAGTGTTGAATATGCAGATCTTGTAATTATTTTTGGTGGATGTCGTGCACGCTAACTGGCGCGAGTCGGGTGAGAAGACAATGGTATTAGGTTTCTGAATGTCGAAGCAAGCGAGGACTTGGCGAGACCTGAAGGCCCAGAGCTTGATGCTATCATCTTCAGCAGCACTAGCGAGGAGAACGCCATCAAATGAAAGCGCTACACCGATGACGCGCTCAGTATGCCCTTCGAAAGGAACTCCTACAGTCTCCAGCGTCGTTGCATCGAACTCATAGATGGTCTTGGCGTGGTCATTACTGGAGAAGGTGAATGCGGCCACGATGTTTTGTTTTTGGTTTGTCCAGAACACTGGTGCACATGTGATTGTGCCTAGGAATCCGACTGGAGATTTCCCTATCCTTGCATCTAATTTCTGCGATTAGACGTCCCAGACCTCGAGGCATGCCCCAGCGTGTGATTGCACTGCAAGTTTCTTCGAGTCCGTTGATAATCGAACTGCGCCCACCAAATCGAGACTCTCGAATGGACCAGCAACAAGTTTAGCCGTGTCCAAGCTCCAAATCCGCGCTGTAAAATCTTTTGCCCCGCTTGCGAGCAGCGTGCTATCCGCAGATATATCGATGCATGTGATCAACCATGAGTGGCCTTCGAATTTTCTCACAATCCCCTTCTCAATCTCACAGGCTTTCAGCTCCGGACGTCCACCAGCACTAACAATCCATCGACCATTCCTTGATACCGCCACAGCGTATGTCCATCGGAGGAGGAATTTGCAGAATACTCGACCAAATTGAAGTGCAACATTCGGCAAATAGGCCAATCCAAAGGACCAATCAGTCACAAACGTTGAACCCTACGAGCTGATCCAGTGGACTCGACCATAAGCATTTTGGTGGAGGATCAAGGCTAGCATTCCACAAGAGTAACATCTGAAAGGTGTAAATTCGATTGATGGTCAATGGTCGGCAAGATCCAGAACGATACTTGAGAGGTTGGAGGACAATCTGAATTCGAAGGGACTGCAAGCCATGAGAGGTGATCGGAATCCAGAAAAAGACACGCTATATCAACGAGATCGAAGAGGGTCTAGAGAAGCGGAGATCGATTAGAAGATTGATATGGAAGAGATTTTGGTGTTATGCGGGACTCGGAATCCAGTCTATGCCAAGAGAAAGGAGGGACCCAAGGCCAGCTGTCTGTAAAGGCCCACTTAAGAGTAAGATTATCCTCCCTATCCAATCCGGGTACATCCAGCCTGAGATAGTCCAAGTCGCATGCTCGAGATTTGTTATATCGTATAAAATTCGTGTTTTGGCATGGTCCAATCGCATACTAATGTTGTATGATGTTGGAGGTCTGAACGAGTGAAGCAAGTGGAAGTAGAAAGAAGAGAGACAGCGGCCTTATATATGCGAGAGAGCAATTGTGAGACATCCGAATGAGGCTCCATGCTGACAGAAACGAATGTCTCGCCAGTCTCACTACAGTCCGTGATGTCATTTCAATCTTGACCAGATCAACATTCTGCGGTGGATAACGTCAGCGAAGATGGGCATGCATAAGCCGAGTCATAAAAGTTCATGTTGTTGTGGGATTTGGTAAATGGGCCAAGTATTGCAGATGGCGTAGAGTTGATGTGGGTAAAATCATCAGTTATGGAAGATAGTACAAGAGTGAATGAATGTATACAAAGTTAACTGCGACCGTGAGCACCACTACGGCCACCACTTGCTGTGCCATCCTGGCGAGGTATGTCAACGCGCTCCAAGCGCCATCGAGGAGGCATCCTCAGTCTGCCATGAGACCAGCATGAATAGTAGCACAGGAATGCTTTGCACCAATGTACGTCTGGGAGCGAATCGATGTCAGCAGTGTCGTTTTCCTGCGGCAGAGCCTGTTGGATAGATGGATGTCGAGTATCGTCTACTTTCTTGTATTCCGGTAGTTTGACAACAGCAAGTCGCTGTGGGGCACATATCAACAAAAGGCACTGGGAAGTATGGAAATTACATTACAGTGAACCTCCGCCCGGGTGAAACTTCAACCACTGGTGGCCCATGGCTGTGTCTTGGCACGAGGAAGGAAAGATGCTGACGTAGGGATTGCGCGACACTGTTGGAGGGGGGAGGCGGAGAACTTATTTCGAACTGGATACACACTCAGTCATGCATTGCGAGTTTAGCATAGAGATTGAAGACTGACATGATCAAATTGGGTTGCGACCTGACCTGAGAGAGAGGATGGTAGGGGTAATGTAGCAGGGACCTGTTGTGCCATCATAGAATCAACTGTCAAAGAATCGAGATACAAGAGTCACGACCTACATCTAGGGGATCACGACCTTGGATGTGATGAGCAGGGACTGCGGTTGTGCGAGGAGAGAAACGAAAGAGTTTGCTGAGTCGAAGGAAAGTGGGTTGCTGCAGATCTCTTGCAGGCGGAGATCTGGGTGCCATAGGTATGGCGGATATCCGTGGTCTGCGGTGCCCAGCAGGAGGACGGCGAGTTGCATCAGACTGCAATGTCGGTGATTGATGAGTGGTGTAATGAGTAAAAGAATGAGGTGCGCACATTTAGTAGATCCCTGAGAGCTGAATTTTTGCGTGCAATAGTCTGTAAGGGAATGTTAGCGCACGAACAGTAGATGTGTGCGGGGAATGCGTACGCGGGCCTGAGCAAGGATGTCAGGTGGAGTGTTGCAGATGTAGATCTTGTGGTCATCTTTGGTGGATGTCACGTAAACTAGCTGGCGTGAGTCGGGTGAGAGGATAAGGGGCAAGGAAATATTCTGAACATCAAAGGAGGCGAGGAGCTGTCGCGACTCGAAAGCCCAGAGCTTGAGGGTGTTGTCCTGGCTTGAAGCGCTAGCGAGGAGAGCACCATCAAATGAAAGTGCTAGACCACTAATGCCCTCGGTGTGCCCTTCAAAGGTAGCTCCGACAGTCTCAAGCGTTGACGCGTCGAACTCATAGATCGTCTTGCCGTCATCATTATTGAAGAACTTGAATGACGTTATGATGGTTTTGTTGCTGTTTGTCCAGAACACTGGCGAAGACGTGATTACTCGTCCATCAGATTCCCCTCTCCTCACATCCAATTTCTGTGATTGGACATCCCAGACCTCAAGGCAATTTTCCGTCAACGTCTTCACTGCAAGCTTCTTCGAGTCTGTGGAGAATCGAACCGCGCACACCAAATTGAGGCTCTCGAATGGACCAGCCACGAGTTTGCCAGTGTGCAAGTTCCATATCCGTGCTGTCCGATCATCTGAACCGCTCGCCAGTAGTGTGTTGTCCACAGAGATATCAATACAGTCAATGCCCCATGAGTGGCCTTCAAATCTTTTCACAATCCCCGTCTCAACCTCGCGGGCTTTCAGCTCCCCCGGGACACGAGAGCCATCTCCACCAGCAGTGACAACCCATCTACCATCCCCTGATACAGCTACCGCATGTACCCCTCTCTCACAGATATCCTGCACTTCCTTGATCTCCTTGCCCACCTTCAGATCCCAGTGCCTAGCGGTCTTGTCCTGAGATCCGCTGATCATTCGCTGGCCATTCGGAAAATAGGATATAGATCGAATGTAGTCTCCATGACCCTGCAAAGTCATTGCTGGTATCAGATTTGATTTCGTGGTGGTTGCCTTCGTCGACTTGGGAGCCATGGTTGCGTCTCCTTGAGTGAAACTGTGAAGTAGTCAAGTATGGGAAAGGTATTCGTTTGGATGTGTTCGAAGGTGTGAAGGTGAGGTCTCGTGTGCTGTAGGCCTGACGTTGATTGCTATTTTAAAGGTCCTTAATTTGAGAGTATTTTGCCTCTAGTGGAGCTGGTCATCCGCACTGGAAGTTCGAGTGAGAGTTGAGATTACCGAGATGCTATCAGTAATAGAGAAGAAGAAAATCTACAATGTGAGTACAGCTGTCGTGCAAGATGTGCTATATCTCAGATCTACATCTCCTTGCTTATCCATTCACAGCCTCTCACAGCCATGACAAGTTCCTGTGCTAGGGCGCCAATCTCGTTTCTATTTCCCACCCACCGGTGTTGCTGTGTATCCATTAGGGTGTATCTGGATGACCCTAATATGTCATGATGCATTCGGCGTTTAGTGCTAAAGGCTGAATGCATAACGCATCCGTGTCATCAGCCGTCTATCTGCACACATCTACCTTATTCTTGTCGTTTTTCACTGAGCTTCAGCATTCACCTTCTTTCGTTGCTCGCTCGTCATTGCAGCTTTGTTTTCAATGCTAGGAGACGCGTGAACAATTGTTATTAACATTGTACGGAGACAATACTGGGCTGCCTTTCTTCGTCCTATAGCTGAGACGTTCTCAAGTTTCCAAGGTTGGTGCCTCACCAACCCACACAACCTGCCGACATTGACCATTTTTGACTTGATCATGCCCTGATCACCTGAGAATTCACAATATTCTGAGCTCTAAATGTCTTCCTGACGCTGCAATCCAACAACGACATGCCCATGCCGAGAATTCCAAAGGCCGAGAGCGATACGAGAATTATTGTGCTGCTGTCACTTGAGACCAGACCACCGCCGCCGCGAAGCCTGATGTACGACTGGGGCGTAATACCACGCTGATGGATATACATTCAAGCAGAGAGTATTTTGACAACAGCGCTGGCACTGATAGAACACTCTGCGTCACGAATACCATCAACTGGGGTTTCGGCATGTGGGTGGGACTGAACCAGCTTTGACTGTTTGCCGTCACGTTGTCCTGGGCTTCCCATATCGCCCAACTTCTTTGCAAAAGCACACGGGTATCCTAGTTAGGTCGTTGATAGCAGACATAAGACATAGCCTCTCAAGTCTGCAGGAGGGAAATACACGTAGCTGCTAATTCATTCTATGCGGAAACTAGTCAGACTGAGGAGTGCAGTAAGACAAAACAAGGGATTTACGCATCATACAAGCTTATTCTGGTCAACGGCGATGGTTCTCCGTGTAATCTCTGATACTACAGAGGGAGTCCGCGTGGGGTTTCGTTAACGCTGGCAACTTGGGCCGTGTTTCCTGTGTGTCGACACACCAATGTCACACACCTCAACTCCCCAGTATCAGGATGACACGAGCACCCTGCGATGCATCAGCATCAGAAGGCGGAGTCACATCGACTGCTCAATGCTGTGAGAGTGGCGCTTGAGCGTGCGAAGATAGAGAAAGGGAACCACTGAATAAGAACGCACGGGCAGGACTGCTAAGTAGAGATAGTGGACTGCGGGTCAGCGTCAAAAATGGTGCGGTATGTGCGAATATTGCTGGCGGTGGTAAGTTGAATTGGTCTCCTTGTGTGTTACAAGTAAACCACCCAACTCATCAACGCCAGAACATCATGCTTGAGACATGTGAGACCACCTGGATATATGTGAGCATGGATTTGAAATGTGAAGTGGCGCGTGCCTACGAGTAATAGACCAGCGTCGACAGGTAGCATCACTGAAACAACTGCTCGAGGTTATGACAGCGGTACTTGAAGGTGTTATATGATGCTGACTCAAGGACCACCCAATAAGAACACCCTGACAACGCTCATAGTCAGCATAACGTGTTCGCAAAATCTCAAATTCATCTAACCTTGAACGCGATAACCATGATGCATGATGGGACAGCTTAATGTATTTTACTTTGTGTATTGGGCTCCCAGCCATTGATAAAGAGGTGTTTAGAAAGCGGGAGCTGAAGTCTTGTGAGCCGGGGAAAGTACCTTGCTGGTCGAGTTTGACGCTTGGAGATGCGTAGTATGAGGGGTGGTATGGCACGGTGAGATCGAGATAAGCCTGAGAATATGCTGCGTCATGCCAGCAAGGAGCATACAGGTTGAGACTCGAGGAAGTTCAAACTCACTCACATCATATACTTTAGGGATTCCGGTGAATCAACGAACAATAGGTTCCTCCCAAGATGCATACCCATAACCACGAAGAACATTATTCAGCATATAAAAGCAAGGTGTCTTCCTACTAACCCTTCAAATTTATTTGATCTCATCTTCACATACAATGCGTGTCTCCTCTGCAATTGTCCTCGCCGTCGTTGCTGCTTTTGCATCATCAATATCTGCTATGCCCACTGATGCTGGCACCGGGGTCTGTCCCGCCTTTTGCAAGACAAATAGCGACTGCAGCACCTGCACTCACAGCCATTGCGTGAGTTTCAGTAGTTTGTGTCCTGGA
This sequence comes from Suillus placidus, assembly GCA_016628565.1. NCBI lineage: Eukaryota > Fungi > Basidiomycota > Agaricomycetes > Boletales > Suillaceae > Suillus > Suillus placidus. The sequence continues at coordinate 12,000 of JABBWD010000307.1, read as the reverse complement.
TTTCACCACATGACTCACCGATACGGAAGCACTGGATTTTTTGTGTGACGTAGCTATTTTGACGCGGTCCTGCGGTCGTGACGTAGTGTCATATTCATTATCCAATGCAAAGTTCAAACAGAGTTCCTGACGTATGTTATGCCAGACAAGGCTAGCAGCAGAAAAGTCGAGACTCGTATCATGTAGCTTGTAGTTCATCACGGACGCACGGGAGCGGTAACATAGACCAAGTTGTCACTGCAGCATCAGATTCATGTGGCGTTCCATATTCAACCTGACAAGTTGAAGTTGCAAATCGTTGAAGTCAACTCTGAGTGAGGATGATGGGAAAGCAACTGCGAACCTTTGCAGCTCTGACTCGAGCAATTATCAAGCCTCTGGCTCTCGGATGTCCAATTACATGTGGACAGGTACTGGACAGGGTTTCATCGACAAGCGTCTGGTCTTTTGTTTCTGATAACAGGTGCAGCAGCGCGTAACACAGGTGCTTAGACAATCCAAACCAGTACGACGTTACAGCGAGAATATACAAGTTTCATTGGCCTGATGAGATTGAGCTACTCGATTCTCGGAAAGTATCTGTGTTTGTCATTGTTTGTTATACAGTTTTCTTAGGGGCCAACGCTCGCATTCTCAATGCTCATCTATTTCCCAGGACCCACACGGACCCCTCACTCTCTTCATCATCCAATTCCTGCTCGACATGAGCCCGACTTCCACCTCTCTACGCACACTCACCACCCTTACCCACTTCTTCCCCCCTCTTGCTACCACAATCACATACGCTGTCACACTCCCTTTCAAACACCAACAAGTCTTCCCGCATTCCACATGTCGGTGAAACCCTCGTTGATCGCGTGGTGTACGAGATGCTGTAAAGGGAGTATTGAAGGGAAAGAGGATATAGCTCCTCCGGATAGGTGGTGAGTACTCCTTTACATTTCGAATCCTTATGACAGGTTCAACCCTATATAAACGCATGGACCACCTATGATGTTGCTATGTAGATCCCTGGTGTTTCTTTACAGTGTTAATGTAGAGCCACAAACATATACTCTATCTCGAATGTTGGTTTAAATATGGCCAAGGCTGACGTTAATTTGGCAAAATTTGCAGACGAGCAAGGACGCTTCATCCCCCAGGCCTCGGATGCTTCACGCGCACACACTCGTCCACCTCCGCGTCATCTGCATTGTCCACCAACATCTATCCTCTCGCACGCTCACTACTTTTTCCGTGCCAGTCCATCGAGCATCCCCTTACACTGCATTCCGAAGTCCCACTCACTCACGGGCGCGACTTTTTGCAACTTCGATTTCTTTGCGTCACCATACTGTCTACCATTGACTTTCGCACACACCGATAGCAGGGGTTGTGCATGATGCACCACAGACAGCTTGTCAACACGAGATCCGTCAGTCGACAGGAATGTGGGTATCAAAAGTGAGTATTATCAAGGACGCCTGCATGTGAACAATGTGAATGAAGGATGTCATCGGAGGGCGCCGCAGAAGGGATGGACTACTTTGTTTTGTTTTTTTGGTCGTGTTTTCTTGTCGTTTTTTTCAGTGTGACCGAGACTAGCCGTCTCAGAACCCAGGCTTGACTTTCCGAGGCACCGCTGTCCGAACATGCAACAAAGTCAATGCCTGCTTGATGACCTAGATCTTAGTATGATATTCCCTTTCTCAATAAGTCGTTAATTCGGTTCACTTGCTCGATTCCTTATTCAAGCTCTGTAAAAAGTCGGTTACGGGCTTGAGGGGAATAGCCCTACTTGTCGCTGAGGTGGGTCAAGGTGTATTACTTGTCAATGTATTGCAAATAATGTGCGTCATCGTCAATGTTGCTAGATACTGATGTCCGTGCACGACATAATGAGTCCCTGGGGTTATCTTACCCTCTCAACCACGGACAGAAATGAACGTACAAGTTAGAACCTCTCACATACAGGTACACCATGCACGACTGACTACAAGCCATTAATTTTTTCAACTACCAGAACTTTTGTAGTTGATGAATCTTCATTTTCGTCAGGTCCCTGTTGAAGTCGTTCAGCAGCTTGCCCGAGTAGAACATCGACGTTTTTCGTTTGGGTTCATGGGCTTCTTGCTTTCCCCTTGACTGATGGCGATCGTTCGTGCAAAGAGAGCTCAGGGAAAGGAACTACTGAATGGGAGTGCTTTGAGGGGGCGAGATAATATGCTGACAGGAAGGCACTGGCAGCACTCACGGTCAGCATATTCACGTCTTTGACGCGATGATGGGCCGTAGAAAGATTGGCGCAACAGGGTGCTGGCGTCGCCGTAATAGAGTGCGTATGCATTGAGAGCGCTGGCAAGTGGAATTTCTGTAAGGACAAGGAAATTTAGCAGAGTCAGAGCAACACAAAGCCAGGGTGGTGACTTGGTAATTAGTGAGTGTCGTATATGCTTGCATGTCGTCATCTTCAAATTTGTGCCAGTGCTCCTCATGAAGAAGCGTGCCAAGAAAAGAGTTTCCGAAGGGTCGAAGTTCCTGGGAGTGCGTTAACTTCGTAACATACTATAGATATGCTGGACGCGACTTGAATGTATCTTGTTGGTATCCCCAACTCCTGAACCAGATGTTGTTAGTACGAGCAAATTGGGTTTCCTGTGTAATGCTATTGATATCAATACCCCACTCCACCTCACCAGCACCAGAACAGCAACTTGGAGTGTACGCTGAAACCTGGATACATGTGAGCATGATTTAGGATTTGATGTGATGTCGCCGACGTCAATGAAACCTATGCATTTACCTTTGTGGTTCTACCCGACTTGGACTCGTCAACGAACAACCAGCCTGAAGACGCTCCTCTTGCTCAAACAAAGCCCAATCTAATGAAAGCAAGTTCGGGTCGATCCAGGTTGCATATTTGATCGTATCAAGCTCGTGGATTTGAGTGGTCGCATCGAATACCACAGAGGGAGCTGAAGCTTGAAGCTTGAGCAAATGACCACACGTAACAACCTTTATTTGGGTAAATAGAAATCGCAATTCTGAATTCCTTGTCCATTGGAAATCACGCCTCGCAGAGCAGCGATGTCCACAAAATCGGTGTCCATCAGAGGAGGAATCTGCGGAATACTCGACCAAATTGAAGTGCAACATTCGGTCGAATGACATTCGGCAAATAGGCCGATCCAAAGGACCAATCAGTCACAAACGTTGAACCCTACGAGCAGATCCAGTGGACTCGAGCATGAGCATTTTGGTGGAGGATGAAAGCTAGCATTCCACAAGAGTATCATCTGAAAGGTGTAAATTCGATTGACGGCCAATGTCGGCAAGATCCAGAACGATACTTGAGAGGGTGGAGGACAATCTGAACTCGAAGGGACTGCAAGCCATGAGATCTGAGAGGTGATCGGAATCCAGAAAAAGACACGCTATATCAACGAGAGGGTCTAGAGAAGCGGAGATCGATTAGAAGATTGATATGGAATAGATTTTAGGCTATGCGGGACTCGGAACCCAATCGATTCCAGAAGAAAGGAGGGACCCAAGGCCAGCTGTCGTAAAGGCCCACTTAAGAGTAAGATGATCCTCCCGATCCAATCCGGGTATGTACATCCAGCCTGAGGTAGTCCAAGTCGCATGCTCGAGACTTGTTATATCGTATAAAGTTCGTGTTTTGGCATGGTCCAATCGCATACTAATGTTGTATGATGTTGGAGGTCTGAACGAGTGAAGCAAGTGGAAGTAGAAAGAAGAGAAGGTCGATTGGGACAGCGGCCTTATATATGCGAGAGAGCAATTGTGAGACATCCGAATGAGGCTCCACGCTGACGGAAACGAATGTCTCACCTGTCTCACTACAGTCCGCGATGTCATTTCAATCTTGACCAGATCAACATGGCGGTGGATAACGTCAGCGAAGATGGGCATGCATAAGCCGAGTCATAAAAGTTCACGTTGTTGTGGGATTTGGCAAGTCTCGCAAATGGCGTAGAATTGTGAAATCATCAGTTAGAGGATACCACAGCGAACGAATGTACACAAAGTTAACTGCGACCATGAGCACCACTACGACTGCCATTTGTTGTGTCATCTTGGCGAGGTATGTCAACACGCCCCAAGCGCCATCGAGGAGGCGTCCTCAGTCTTCCATGGGACCAACAGGAATAGTAGCAAAGGAATGCCTTGCACCAATGCACGTCTGGGAGCGAATCGATGTCAGATGTGTCATTTTCCTGTGGGACGGCAGCCTGTTGGCTAGACGGGTATCGAGTATCATCTACTTTCTTGTATTCTGGTAGTTTAGCAGCAACAAGCCGCTGTGGGACACCGATCAGCAAAAAGCACTGAGAAGTATGAAAATTACATTGCAGTGAACCTCCGCCCGGGTGCGACTTCAACCACTGGTGGCCCATGGCTGTGTCTTGGCACGAGGAAGGAAAAATGCTGACGTAGGGATTGCGCGACTCTGTTGGAGGGGGGAGGCAGAGAACTTATTTTGAACTGGATATGCACTCAGTCAATCACGTGTTGCGCGTTTAGTATAGAAATTGAAAACTGACATGATCAAATCGAGTTGCTGCCTGACCTGAGAGAGAGGATGGTAAGGGTAATGTAGCAGGGACCTGTTGTGTCATCATAGAATCAACTGTCAAAGAACTGAGATACGAGAGTCACGACCTACATCTAGGGGATCACGAGGTTGGATGTGACGAACAGGGGCTGCGTTCGCACGAGAGAAGTGATGAAGTTTGCGGAGGCGAAGAAACATGGGTTGCTGGGGTTCGACTGTAGGCAGAGGTCTCGGCACCATAGGTATAGTAGGTATTGGTGGTCTGCGGCGCCCGGCAGGAGAACGAGTTGCATCAGACTGGCAATGGATGAGAGGTGGAATGAGTCAAAGATAAAACGCGCACATTCAGTTGATGCCTGCGGGCTGACTTTTTGCGTCCAATAGTCTGTGAGGGAATGTTAGCACACGAACAGTAGATGTGTGCGGGGAATGCGTACGTGGGCCTGAGCAAGGATGTCGGGTGGAATGTCGCAGATGCTGATCTTGTAGTCGTCTTTGGTGGATGTCGTGTAAACTAGTTGGCGTGAGTCGGATGAGAGAACAAGGGTAAAGGAAAGATTCTGAACGTCAAAGGAGGCAAGGAGCTGGCGGGACTCAAAAGCCCAGAGCTTGATAGTGTGGTCGGAGTATGAAGCACTAGCGAGGAGAGCACCATCAAATGAAAGTGCTAGACCACAAATGTGCTTGGTGTGCCCTTCAAAGGGAGCTCCGACAGTCTCCAGCGTGGCCGCGTCGAACTCGTAGATCGTCTTGGCATAGTCATACGCAGATTGCGTAACTGGGGTGGGTCTGAATTCGAATGCGGCTATGATGGTTTTGTTTTCGTTTGTCCAGAAAATTGGTGAATACGTGAGTCCTCGTCTGGCCACTGGGTTTCCCTCTCCTGACATCCAATTTCTGTGATTGGATATCCCAGACTTCAAGGCACGTCCCCAATTCTAACCTGACTGCAGCTTCTTCGAGTCTGGGGAGAATCGAACCGCAGCCACGCTACCGACGCGCTTGAATGGACCAGCCACGAGTTTACCAGTCTCCAAGTTCCATATCCGCGCTGTCCCATCATCCGACCCACTCGCCAGCAGGGTGTTGCCCGCGGAGATATCAATGCAGTAGATCTCCTGTGAGTGTCCTTCGAATGTCTTGACAATCCCGGTCTCAACCTCACAGGCTTTCAGCCCTGCATCGCCACCAGTGACGACCCATCGACCATCCCTTGATACCGCCGCCGCATATACCATCCCCTCGCAAACATCCCGCGCTTCCTCAATCTCCTTGCCCGCCTTCAGATCCCATTGCCGAGTGGTCTTATCACTAGATCCGCTGATCATTCCATCAGGAAAAAGCCCGGTCACTATATAGTACTATATAGCCAGGGTAGACCGTGTAGCTCAGTAGTTAAGTCCCTTCTATATAGTATGTGAGGCAACTATGTAGTACTATGTAGTGCTATATAGTGCTATGTAGATTCGGGTAGTACTACAGTAGTTCCTCGGAGTTCTACTACAGGCAGCTATATAGCACTACATAGTTCATGTAGCGCTACTACTGCCAGCTTCCAGCAGCTATATAGTAATATATATATCACATAGTAGCACGCAGAATCACGAAAACAAATGAATTTGAATGCCTACTAATTAACAAGTCAACATATTTTACGACTCGCTAGCCTCCACATCATCCTGCTCCTCAAGTCGATACTCTCGGATGGCATCTTCGAACGCTGCATCACTGATCCGGGATGCAGATGACGAAGTACTAGTAAGGGTGTCGACACCTGCATGGAAACTTCAAAGCACGAATGTTAGAATATCATTTTCCAAAAGGACACTGTTAAACGCACCGAGCCAAGTCGTGCAGATTGGTACGAATTCTTTCGAGGAGCTTATAAGGCGCCGTGCGATCATCGAAGTGTTGCAATGAGCCGAGATGACCATGGTAGACAATTCCATAAGTAGCCGACGTGAATTTAATATCCTCCTTCAGACCTTGTAACCATTCGTCGATACAACATTCAATCTACCAGCGATTCATCAGCACCATCAACTTGAATATAGAATAAAAAACTCACAGCTGTAAGCACAAGAGCGATAACTTCGATGGGCATGGGATCAAAGTATTTATGGTGTACGACACCTTCGTCGTGTCGATTCGCAAACCACATGACATTGATACCCAGTTGCAGTAACTCCGTCTTGTAGATTCCCGACTTCGACTCCCAATCCTATTAGTCCAAGGAGTCAGGACTTGAAACACCATGTAGATCATCAAAATGCGTACCTTGAAAGCAAACACAGCGCCGTCTTTCAAAAACTCTGCTAGATCCCTATTCTGTCTTATCATGTTGTTGGAATTGCTCGTCCGGAAACCGAAAAAAGACGCAGTCAGCGAACGCATTTTTGTTTTGAGTTCCCCGCGAACTTGCGATGTGCGGGTCAATAGCTTCGCAAAGTATGATATAAATCAGATGAAGAACACATGGAGAACAGACGACTCACCATTTTGACCCCTGAAGGCGTCAGTTTGACATTGATGCCTTTGATTTGACACGCCTCGTGCCAGGCTACTTGTGCCAATTTCGTCTCGACAGCAATGTTATCGGGAAATGGCGCCTGGGTGACAATCAGACACCAGAAAATAGAGATCGCCGTCACCAAAATCTCTTTGGACACATCATCGAAGTCACTGGCTTTCATGCGTTGGTGTGAACCATCCGAATTTTTCTTAATCTTCGGCAGTACCATGGCATCGTCCAAAGTCACGTCAAGCGGTCGCTTGGTCCGTCGAGCTATTGGCGATAGTTCTTCAGCGATGTCGTTATTGTCCTCTTCATCAGTGTGGTCAACCTGAGCTTCAGGTTGAGAGTCACTGTCTGTTGACTCGTCATCAGATGGACTCGGGGTCGGAGCTACTCGATAGTAGCAGAGGCGGATTAGTCTTAGTATAGAATCAACAGAGTAGACACATACCTGTGGTAGTAGCCTTGCGGGTGGCACTGGCGTTGTGCAACACCGGGGGTATTTTACCAGCACTGTATGTGAGGACCTTGGGTTTGGACCGGGACAGCTTGGATGGCATATCGCGATCTGAGAACTAAATAAATATTTTATCAGCGATTATTCTGAGTTGCGTCAAAGAAAACAGGTGATCAAACCATAGTTTCTTCTTCCCTATCAATGTCACTATGCAGCTCAGACGGCTCTTGCTCGAAGCCGTTGGGATTGGCCTCATAAGCTGCCCTCAGTGCTTTTTTCTTCTGTTTCTCTAACTTCTTCTCCTTGTTTTCTTGGTGATGGGTAACGTGCTGAGACTCAGAGACTGTAGAGTCGCTAGTGAGTGAGACGTTCTCGCACAATATTGTCAGGATTTACCACGATAAGTTTCTTTTTCAGTCGGCTGTCGCTGTCGACCACTTGCGGTGCGCATAGGTGGTTGCGCTGGTTGTGTGTCCTTGGATTTTGCGTGCTTCGAGGTGACCTTGCGACTGGTAGCCATGGTTGTCTGCACACAAGGGAACATTAGCTCATGGTTCAGCGGATTTTATAGCGCTACGAAAGACACAAACAATGACATCTAAACCTTGAATTTTTTTGTTGATTTCAGGGCTTGTAAAGTTCAGAGCTAAAGCTGTGATCAACGGACAGAAAACGATAAAAACAGCGAGTGTACTGTTACTACATTGCAACATTTTCCCTACCATGGATATCTCAGTCAACAAGCGGTATGGAGTCTGCATCGAACACTCACCGGCGTGCTCTGACAAATTGTATAGTCCTGTGTCACCAGCCATAGGCGACAAAACTGCTACCTGTAAAAATGGAAATGTTATTGTCAAAAGGTTAGCTGCATGTCTTCGTCACAGCCCCAATACTCACCGGCATTGCAGGCCAAAGCTCAAAGAGCTCAATGAGCCTATGTATCCACTTCCTCCGCCATTTCACCAAACACCCAGCCCTGTCGTGGCTCCTCAGTCCTACTTGCAAAGACTGATTTTGGAGCGTTGGGAGGCGGAAGTGAAGGGTTGCGAGCATGCAAAAAAATTGCAGCTCTTAGAATTAGTGCCGGGTCCAGCTGTTACCTTATTGCAAGCAATTTGCAAGCAAACTTGCGAAGACTCATCATAGAGCGCTGGGAGGCAGAAGTGAGGCATTGTGAGGAGGCCAAACGGGCACAACTTTTAGAGTTAGTGCTTGCCGCCCATGGTATATCTAGACTAGTCTAGTGTGGCGCAGTAACAGTAACCAGGGCAGAAAACCGTCCACGAAAAAAGGTGGTTCAAGCCATTGCTGAACCGTTTACGAAAAAAGGTGGTTCTCGCTGAGCAACTGCGAAACGACTATGGCCTGTCTGCCAAACATTATCATGCTGGTATGGACTCACAAGAGCCATATGGACTCACATGAGTGCAGCACCACTCAAGAAGAATGGCAAAGAGCAACTGCGAAACGACTATGGCCTGTCTGCCAAACATTATCATGCCGGTAACATTATCATGCCGGTATGGACTCACAGTCTAGTGTGGCGCAGTAACAGTAACCAGGGCAGAAAACCGTCCACGAAAAAAGGTGGTTCAAGCCATTGCTGGTTTCGTCAAGTCACAGCATGCCACCCATACCGGTATTGTGTACGGCTTCTCAAAGTTGGAGTGCAAGGAACTCGCTGAGCAACTGCGAAACAACTATGGCCTGTCTGCCAAACATTATCATGCCGGTATGGACTCACAAGAGCGCAGCACCACTCAAGAAGAATGGCAAAGAGCAACTGCGAAACGACTATGGCCTGTCTGCCAAACATTATCATGCCGGTAACATTATCATGCTGGTATGGACTCACAAGAGCGCAGCACCACTCAAGAAGAATGGTAAAGTGGCAGCTGCAAGATAATATATCTAGACTAGTGTAGTGTGGCGCAGTAACCAGGGCAGGGCTGTTCTCGAGTCGCACAACCTCGATGTTGTCCGTTGAATCCTTGGCACCGTCGACTGAGCAATCTTTGCTGTTCTCGAGTCGCACAACCTCGATGTCGTCCGTTGGATCCTCGGCACCATCGACTGAGCAATCTTTGCTGTTCTTGAGTCGCACGACCTTGATGTCGTCCGTTGAATCCACCCTGACAGGACCATGCCTCACTGCGGATTCTGTACCTGTGTGCCGGCAGGGCCTGCCTTTAAAAAAAAACCATCAAAAAAATGTTACGAAGTTAGAAAGCAACCTCTGAAACACTCACCATGCCTCACTGCGGATTCTGTGCCAAGGAGATGCCCACATTGGGAGGTGTCAAGAAACATATCGCAGGACGCCCTGACTGTAGAAGGCAATGGGAGCTGCTGGTTGAAAATCAAAATGACAACCAAGCCGATACCAACACCAACTCTCACGCTGACTTATATTCCCCCCATCGCCGCTCACGCTCTGAGTCTTCCAACCCCGATGCAGAGAACCCAGCAGCGCCAAAACATCAGCGGGTGACCATTGAGGAGGTTGAAGATGAGGACCACACACGATATTTTGAACAATGTGCTGGCGCTGGCCAAACACTGCGCGAAGGACAAACTGGCTTTGAAAGGTTTCAGCAGTATAAGGAGGGTATGGGTGAGGACCAATGGGCTCCCTTTTATGATGGGTACGTACCAATTTATGTCTGTCGTGTCTGCAAGGCAATTAACTTCAGGTCGCAAGGGAGGAATGGGGACTCGCTGAATGGCTTGTTAAAAGCCTCGGCCAGACTCGAACAGACGATTTTCTAAAATTACCTATAGTAAGCTTAGCATTGAAAATTGAGGAACTCATACTAACCATAGTGATAGACACAAAACCGAACGAAACCTTCATTTCACAATAACCAATCTTTCCTCCAAAAAGTCGACGAGCTTCCACACGGAGCAGCCTGGAGTTGCAAAAAGGTTAAGGTCCAGGGAAATAAAACAGATGAAAAGGGCCAGATGTTGCATGAAGACGTTGAACTTTGGGTGCGCGATCCTGTGGAGTGCGTCAAAGAGCTCATTGGAAATCCATTGTTCCGCAATCACATGGTGTACGCACCTGCGCGAGCATACAAGGACCCTGCAGGACTTCACCGAGTAATTGATGACATGTGGACGGCGGACTGGTGGTGTGACAAGCAAGTAAGTACCCCCAAAAAAGCGAAAATGACAAGTACTGACCTATGGTGTCCAGAAACTGTTGCCGAAAGGTGCGACAATTGCACCAATTATTCTCGCATCAGACAAAACATGTCTGTCACAATTCCGAGGGGATAAATCAGCATGGCCCGTGTACCTAACCATTGGCAACATCGCGAAAGAGAAGAGGCGACAAATGTCAGCGCGAGCAACGGTCCTTATTGGATACTTACCTGCAGGAAAGCTTGATTGCTTTACTTCTGATGCGCGCTCCCTTGCTGGTTACCGACTTTTCCACCATTGTATGTCCCTGCTCCTCCAACCCCTCGTTGCTGCAGGTCGAAATGGTGTTGAGATGGTCTGCGCCGACTCGTTGGTCCGTCGAGTCTACCCCATCCTTGCTGCTTATGTAGCCGATTTTCCGGAGCAATGTCTTGTGGTGTGTTGTAAAGAAAATCGGTGTCCGAAGTGTTTGGTCGCTGCAGATGAACAAGGCGATCCACTGAATTCGCTGATGCGGGACCCTGAGGTGACAAAAGAGATATTAGAGAAGCGGAAGAATGGTCAGCATCCAATTCAATTTGACGACAATGGGCTACGTGCCGTCTACAATCCATTCTGGGCTAATCTCCCTCACACCGATATCTTCCTTGCCTTCACGCCTGACCTCCTCCACCAAGTCCATAAAGGTGTCTTCAAAGACCACTTAGTTAAATGGTGTCTTGAGATTGTCGGTGAAGATGAAGTGGACGCACGCTTCAAAACAATGCCAGATTACCCTGGACTTCGACACTTCAAGAAAGGTATTTCTACCGTGAGACAGTGGACGGGTACAGAGCACAAAGAGATGCAACGTGTTTTCGTTGGTCTGCTCGCTGGTGCTGTCCCAAGGTAAGCTTTAGGTCATGCGCAACAAAGTCTGTACTGACACAATTAATTTCATTTGCTAGTCGAGTCTTGGTGGTTGCGCGAGCCATTCTAGACTTTTCATATTACGCACAGCTTCGAATGGGGCACAGGTAAAATGCTGCGCCACTGCTGCGACTGCTGCGGCAACTGCCGCGATCACTGCTGCGGTGCTCACAAACATTAACTTTGAGTGCGCACGCCGCATTCACTACGCCTGCTGTTAGCTACTGGACCTCTCAGTGTCCTCCAAACCACTGCGCCATGGAGTCAAGCATGAGCTGGGTCCTTATGCATCCACCCTCACAAAGTTGGGCACTATCATACAAAGATTAGTACTGCTTCTGCAAGTCTTAGTTCAACAATTGTCTTCTTCAACGTCGCCCAACGATTTGCTATTGTAGCTAGTGTGATTCCCTC
>JABBWD010000306.1:0-21349 GCA_016628565.1 Suillus placidus | reverse complement strand
TGGACTATTTAAGCACGTAGCTGTCATTGTATTTCTTCACTTTAATCTTACTAGGTTTTACCTGGAACTTCCTCGCTTAGAACCTCCAATTCTAAGTCGTCTTGATCTATCTCAAGTCTAAGACACTCTCTTAGTCTTGTCCTAGCTGAACGTTGTGCTTATTGCACTTCATATCGAACCTCACTTGATGTTAAAACTCTTATTGAGTTATCTTGTGTTAGAACTATCCTAGTTCGTAACACTCCGAGTCCAATGCCGCCGCCTCAGATTCGAATGTCACGGATGGAGTCGCACTCACAGATCCTGCCAGTAAATAGGAGTAAAAAAATGCGTGAGTAGAAGTGGCAAAATAAAAAAACTGAGTCCTTGTACCTGGTGCCCGAGTCAAGTCTCCTTCTGGCCTGAGTACATTACCGTCAACCTAACTAGCAGATTCACGACGGCATTTTCGAGGGTTAGAGTCCTCATACAATGTGATGCCGCTTTTCCGGACAGAGTGACATACAAAGCTGATGTCGATATCAGCGTCTTCCAGCTTCCTCTCGGCTTCTGTAACCTCAAACTCGTAGAGTTTCCCGAGCACAGTGTTCTGCTTGAGAATGGAATCTGCCAGTGTCTTCTCCGCAAGGTGAACATCTCGCTGTGCTCGGGTTGCGTTCAAGACGAGCTGTGCTTTGAGTTCATTGCTGGTATGGTCGATGTTGCTGGAGTCTGTAGAGTCCTAAAAAAACATCATTAGTCAGATGGTGCATGTCAGTACCTATGAACTCACACTCAGGCTGTCCTCATGGTCTTCGCAGTCTGACTCCATCATTATTGAGAGTTTGGGTGAGGGGGGATTTTTCACTGGCATGGTGATCCTATAATGTGTCATGCTCGGCGTGCCAATCAAGTGATGCATTAATGCAGGGGATCGGTAGCTTCGCAGCAGGCCCATGGCCCTAAGAGTTCTAATTTGAATTTTCTTCAAGTTGGAGTTTAAAACCTCTTGGACAGGTAGGATTTTTTTGTGAGAGGCGGACTCAGAAATTGTAGGAGTGCTTTTCGTAGGTCTGGGTGTGCTGCACAATCCAGAGATCTGAGAATAGGGCAAAATGCTCGCTGAAATCTCTCCATGATTTGCACTGTGACTTACAAGGGTGAGAGCCTCGCATGAGCAGATTGGAGGGCTTAGAGGAGCCCCGCTTCCCTTAATAGATCCAGATGTCACAGGTCGGATGCTAGAAGACATTGAGTGTAGTTGTACAAATTCGAAAAGTGTTGTCACGGGCATCCGTGACTGAAGACTAAGTCAACCGTGATGTGACACTGAACATGAGAGGTGATACAATGTTAGTAAGTAGTAGTACCTATGTAATCCTACCAGTATAGTCTAAAATGCAAAAGAATTTACAAGTACACAGATTCATGTAAGTGAGAACGATGGCGAGAGTACTGGTAGAGCAACGAGCGGCAGCCCAAGTCGTAATGTGTGAGATCAGAGAATATTGACTTCTGAGTCGAATGAGTAACTGACCTTCGATGATGGATACAGCTCCAGCGCTTAGAGCCCTGACTTCCCCTTCCCCTTCCCCTTTCCATTCATCTTTGTCTGCTTTGATATCGACTTCAACGAAGGCTCCTCAGCAGATTGGGTCTTGGCCTTCTTTGCCAAGGGCTCGGGATGCACATTGGACAAGAGCCCAGTGGATGAAACAATCGTCTGGTCAGACGAGGAAGTGCCCGGATCAGATGACAAAGTGCTCGGATCAGACGAGACGGAGGCAGTAGTCTGATCACCGGTGCTTGAGGTTTGAGCAGCCTCATGCATGATCTTGCGTTTGCTGTATTTGTGGTGGTGCCAATCTAAGTAACGGCAGTAGGCTGTAAGATATATGGCGGAAGATATTTAATTGACAGCAGCCCCCCAAATGGGCTCGAACATGGGATTGGATTCGCACACAAGTTGGATTGCAGATGCCTCTAAACTCATCCCCTCCATCAAGGAAACAATGTACCCTTTCAATGTGTTGGCGCCATCCCTCAACATGTGTTCGACGTCGGACATCTGTACCGTGGGGTAAAGAGTCTGCAGGGCGTAAGCTGGGATTAACAAAGGATGATAATGTAAACGTACCCCCTCTGCAAACGTGTCTGGATTCTCGCTGTTGAAATCAAAGTGGCCATCCGTGCCGCGTCTGAACACACTGTATCGAACCTCGCTGATGTCGATCCACACATGAGAGTGGATGATGACCGGACCAAACTTCAGACTCTTATTGATGCGTGCAGGGATGAATTCTTCGTATTCCAATACTGGACTTGTATGAAGGGTTTGGGCAGTGATGCTCGTCGCCTTGGGCTGTTGCCATCTAGCCCGCTCTTTGAATGACATGATCAGGGCGAGATCAATGTCGCGATGGCCGTCGCACGTGCCGCTCAGTTTCCGTACCATGAAGTTATAGTCTGACGAAAGCCCACACTCTCCAACCCATTTGGAGGTGGGCTTCAGAATCTCCATGTCATCCACGCTGTCATCCTCTGGTGGTTGGATTGTGATGGCAAGGTGTAAATCTGGGATGTTTGTCGTGTCTTTGTTTTGGATGCGGTGGTTGAGGTGTATGGTGACATCGATCAATAGCTTGTCGTATGGAAGAGCATCTGTGAATCTGTTGATGGCCTTCGAGAGGTGGGCAGCTGGTTGTTCATGGACGGGGAGGGGGGGCATGACCTGAAATTCTTGTGTGTCCTCAAAATAGGTGAATCTAGTATGAGAGAATATCATCATCAGTGTAAGTACGAGACAGTTGATAATAGTGCGCACTTTGCTCAAACTTCAAAATCTCTCTTTTTGGATGTAAATGCTAATACTGCTGCATACTCCGCCGGTGTGATGCCGACGATGACCTTGAAGGGTGTCAGATATTGCTCGATGAAAATGACAAAGCAACCTACGATAGTGTTTGATTGAGGGTTTTGAAGAGCTTCAAGAATGATTGCACAGTGCTCTGTAAGATGATGATGATGATGGATAGTCAAGAAGAAGATTAAAACCAGATAAGCGATCTGAGAAATACTAACCTAAGCTTAAGCTGGCCTGATTATCATCTGTAAGGTCGAGTCTTGCTTGTATTGCTGCTTTGAGGTCTGCAAGCACTTGTTTGTCTGGAAGTTGTTTGTCTGTTGAGAGTGTGATGGTAGGTTCTGCAGGTTTCGGAAGTTGTTGTTGTAAACATTTTGGAGAGGGGATTAAGGTAGTATTGGAAGGTGATGTTGGGAGCCAACCCTTGGATCCAGAACTCATAGTGAGCTTAGAATACATGACTGGACAGACCCTTCAGTCACTTCTACTGCAGAACCTGTTGATAGGACATGTACATTGGCCTGCAAAACCTGGTGTACAGGACACCGGCCGGCCTATGCACTACCTGTGTAGGCCGGCCATGCAGAACCTTGCAGGCCGACACCTCATACAGAAAATGATATCTCTGCACTACCTGTGTAGACCAGCATGCAGAACCTTGCAGGCCGACACCTCATATAGAAAATGATATCTCTGCACTACCTGTGTAGATTAGCATGCAGAACCCTTGTAGTGAAGCCTAAGGTGGTCGGCTGGCTGAACATTGAATGTGGGCCAATGGGCCTGCCTTCTTGTACAGTGTGTATGACATGGCTGGCCGGCCTCCTCCTGCCCTATTGTTCATTAGGCCTGCTCCCCCTACAGGACCAATGGGCCTGCCTTCTTGTACAGTGTGTGTGACATGGCCGGCCGGCCTGCTCCTACCCTATTGTGCATTAGGCCTGCTTCCCCTACCGTATGTAGAAGGTGGCTGGCCAGCAGAACATTGAATTTGGACGAATGGGCCTGCCACCTTGTACAGTGTGTGTGACCATGACGGCCGGCCAGCTGAACATTGAATGTGGGCCAATGGGCCTGCCTTCTTGTACAGTGTGTGTGACATGGCTGGCCAGCCAGCTCCTGCCATATTGTGCATTAGGCCTACTCCCCCTACAGTATGTGGAGGGTGGCCGGCCAGCCGAACATTAAATTTGGACCAATGGTCCTGCCACCTTGTGCAGTGTGTGTGACCATGATGGCCTGCCTGCTACCCCTGCAGGTGTGTAGGGTGGCTAGTCAGCTGAACATTGAATGTCGGCTAATGGGCCTGCCTCCTTGTACAGTGTGTAGGACATGGCCGGCCGGCCTGCTCCTGCCCTATTGTGCCTTAGGCCTGCTCCCCCTACAGTATGTGGAGGGTGGCCGGCCGGCCGAACATTGAATTTGGACCAATAGGCCTGCCACCTTGTGCAGTGTGTATGACATTGCAGGCCGGCCTACTGAACATCTAATTTGGGCCAATTGGCCAGCCTGCTTTGACCCTATGGTGCACTAGGCCTGCTTTGCTCTGCAGTATGTAGAAAGTGCACTGGACCTCACTTTGAGGCTGCATAGTTAATCTAGCATTTCAGTAAGCAGTCCAGAAAGATTTGCTGATAATTGCTGCATTCTGCTGCAATTTTGGTTATGTTGAGTTTGAGATGAGTGTGTCAAATGATGCACTATGCCAGTCCACCCCGTACAGACTGCACAGTAAGACTCAAATGATAGACAATTAAAGTTACTCTACTACATAATGACTGTAGAGATTGTCTACCATCTAAGCCTCACTCATTTCAGATGCCCATTTTCTATGTCTATGAGTGAAAACAAGCAACAGGGCAGCTGCCCTGATAGTGCTCTATCTCATATGGGGCAGCCTGCTTTTGCAGCCTGCATTGCTGGGCCGGCCGACCTGCCTACAACCTGCACTCGAGCCGGCCAGACAGGCTATGCAGTCTGTATGGGGTGGACAGCCACCCCCCTGTGGTCCCCCATCTCATATGAGCCAGCCTGCATTACTACACCAGCCGCCCTGGCTGTGACCTGTAATCAAGTCGGCTGGACTGGATATGCAGTCTGTATGAGGTGGACAGCCCCCCCTGTGGTGCCTCATTCCACATGGGCCAGGGTGCCCTTGCAGCCTGCATTTCTGGGCCGGCCAACCTGCCTACGACCTGCACTCGAGCCGGCCGGACAGGCTATGCAGTCTGTATGAGGTGGACAGCCACCCCCCTGTGGTCCCCCATCTCATATGAGCCAGCCTGCATTACTACACCAGCCGCCCTGGCTGTAACCTGCAATCTAGCCGGCCAGACAGGATATGCAGTCTGTATGGGGTGGACAGCCCCCCCCTGTATTGCCCCATTCCACATGGACCAGGGTGCCCTTGCAGCCTGCATTCCTGCAGCGGCTGCCCTAGCTGTAACACTAACCTCACCTCGCACATTTAGAAGTCAAGTAATTACATTATGAAGCCCTCTCCAATATCAACTTGTTATACTCCATTTTCCTTGAAAACTCTTTGTGCCCTCAGCTGCAAACTCAGCCCACATGAAAGCCTGCTTTTCAGCATATGCCCTATGCCCATTCTTGATGCTTTCATCTGCCCTTGCTCGCCACTTTGATTCCTGGTTCTGAAACCACCATACTGTCCAACACATTTCATGCTGCACCAACTTCAGCTCTTCACTCCAACGGTCATACCGTGCTTTTGCTTTCAACCAATTGACTCGATAAACTAGGAATGGGGTGAGGAACATAAGCTCATTAAGGTGATAAAAATCAGATAAGATTAAAACTCACACTCATACATCCACTCACTCTGCTGACTATTCACTACAATGTTGATTCTCCAAAACCAAGCCAGCCTATCAGAACCCTGACCATGCCTATTTTCCTCAGTGACTTCTTTGCTCACTGCAAGGTCCTCCGCCTTTAGAGATTGATACAAAGTCAGTGTATCAGAGTCAGCCCCTAATCGTTGCATTGCTGCCTTTGATCGACGGTATTCTCGAGCATGTTTGTTAATGGCCAGAGTTATTTTTCAAAGTTCCTTTGTCGATCTAGTACCCTGATGATGGACTGATTTGTTGGAGTGCAATTTCTCTCGAAACACCACAGATCTGTCGCCAAGGGCTTGACAAAGCTTTTCTAGGCAGTCATTTGCTTGACCCTTTCGAAGCTCTAGTTCTTCTTGTCGTAATGGCATGATAATATCATCCATGATGACATCAGATGCCTCCCATGATGGCATCCAAAGTTCTGCAACCTCTGCAGGTGAGTCAGCATCATCTCCGAGGTCAAAAATACTGTCTTCCCCTGGATCTTCAATTCCTGGAATTATATCCATCAGCCTCCTCCAGACACAGTTCAGGGTCATCCTGTTGCAATCCCTCTCCCCCCTCCAATTCCATACCATTTGTTATAACCATTGCTGTCTCGTGGAATTTATTAATCCGAGACAAGAGATTCTGTCTTTTTTCTTCTATGATGATTCTCTGAGAAGCAGTTGGATCCTCCGACTGTTGTCTTATAGAAGATCTCAGGGCATCTCTAGTAATACAATTTGAGTCAATCATATTTTGTGAACTTGAATATCTTACTGAGCATTTTCTATATTGATACCCTCGATCAACTATGCAACAGCCCCAGTCCTACCATTGGTGGACAGTTCATTTTCAGTCAACCTTAGCCTTATTTCAGCCATAGTCGGAGCTTTTGATGATTTACAATCAGCGTTAAATCAAGATTCAATTTTACCAAACCTACCTTTATCCATCTTAAGCTGATAGATGTCAAGAAGCTCACCGCGGTCAAGAGCTGCTAGTTCCGCTTTCTTCTTCCATGTCTGCACATCAGCTGGATCAAGAAAATTTGTCAATTCTTCATATGGACCCTGAGTGTTGTTAACACCCTGTAAGGCTTGATGATACTTTTTCAGTAATGATTTGACTATTTAAATGTTGTGTCAGTCAAAGGTAACATTTTGGAAGCAAAGGGGACTTGCCAAATCCAACCAGCTTCTTCCAATTAGAATCCCTCATAGTGGTCATCCAGGACTTCCTTTCTGTGAGAGAGAGTCATGGATCTGACAGTGGGAGAAATTTTGTCAAATGGGGCCTAGAGGGTCTCCAAGATTTCGCCATCAATATGACCAGCTCCTGTAATAAAATTAAGGCTGAATCTGGCAAAGCACAGTAGCTTATGGGCGCTCAAATGAAACTTACCAATTGCTGGCAATATTTTGATCAATCGAGGAAGAGACAGGTGATAGCTCTGATCCACCCGTGCATGGAAGTGGATGCTCCACTGGCATGCAACATCATAGATTATGAGTGCACTGCCAATATCTTCCAATGGGTATTTCAACGCATTGCAAATGGAATAGTCCATGTTCATTTGCCTAACTACATAGTCAGCCCAAGGTAGTAATACAACTATGGAACCACATACCGTTCTCCCTTCTGAAAGTCTACCACAGCATGAGGAACAAAACATCCATGCCTAGCACATGCTGTTGCCCCAACACCTGTAGCTCTCAGGTTGCTTCTCTGAACATTGGCTGCATTCACAGCACGGTGATTGCTACAAGATGATTTCTGAGATTATATTAGACAACATTTCCAAGGAAACATGTCATGAAATATGACAACTCACCTCTTTCTCTTCAACAGACTCTGTTATGTGAGTTTCATAAGGTCCCTCTGTTACCATGTATCCCTTTCCATCTGCCAGTGAAACATCATCTTCTGGAGTCTTCATTTTCATATGTTGTGCTGTAAAATTTCCATCGACAACATATCTTTGCATGACCAACCAACTACATCCACCAAAATTAGCTCGTTTAGCAATTGTTGATGATGGAACTTACTCATCATAGGAATCCTTCCATGAAGAGGGTAAGTTGATGCCAGGTTGGGGACATGCTGGACAATAAAGAGCTAAATCCCCTGGGCCAGGAGATCTGTCTGTCTCATGTCCAAAACCGAACCGTATTCTATTCATCAAATCCCTCCATATACGAGACACCCACATAAGTTCACGGTAACGATCCTTTTTATCATGTAAGCCTGGAGTACAATAATAAAGAAATCACTCACAGGTATTTTATGAGGGAAAGCATTGTCGGTGAAACGACGTAGCTTTTGATAGAAACTCATGGCTGAGGTCTTGCACTCCAAAGCGTCTATGAGGAAGTTATCTAGAACGTCGAAGGTGAAAGCAGATTGAGGGCGAGTGATGCTGGCAGGAAATAACCTCGCTTTTAGGAGATGTAGGTGTCTGTCCTTCTCAGCTCCAGGACACTGACACCAGGATACACGGTGTGAGTAAACTCCAGTGGAATGCACAATAACCAGGTTGGATAATCCCAACTGAGTTTCATGCATAGTATCCCCTTCTCCATGTCCAAACACATCTTCCATGGCTCCAAGATCTGACCAGGGTGATGGATTTGACTGCTGCAACAAATGAGGACAAGGATGTCCCCCATGACCAAGATACACTATATATCCTTGGTCCCGCAAGGTGGTAGACTCGTAGAACTTGCTGTTCCAAAGTTGAAGGTTGTGGAACGGATTGTGTTGGTGGGCTTTAACTGCACATGAGGGACACCAAGCATGCTCTCCTGAGCAGGACAGACACCGAATGAGCCCCTCTCCTATACAATCCTCACATTGCCCATCATTGATCAGCTGTTCCAATCCCAACAACACCGAAACATATTCATCACGCCAAGGCAAGTATTCCCGAAGGAAATCATTTTGGGTCTGCAATGTTGGCCAATTTTTGAGAATAATGATTTCAACAAAACTCACTTTGGTTTTTCATTGAATATCATTTGAGCCTCCTGTACCAAAATCACCATATACCTCTCTGTCACATTCCACCAGAGAATAATCTTCAATATTTTGCTGGTGTGTTTGTTTCAATGGTGAGACTGGCTCTATTTCACTGTCAGAGTCTTCATAGACAATTGAAGTGTTGGCTTCTCTCCATGTATCTTTTCCCCTCCGAGTTTTTGATGAGACATAAGTATATTTGTAAGCACCTCGTTTTCTCTTTGTTGGGCGAGTATCAGATGAAGATGAAGCTACTCTGAGCCTATTACGCCTTGGTGTGATTTTTGAGCTCATCGAGATTATGAGTTACAAAGGCTACAGTGCAACATGATTTTTTGCATGGCTACATAACCTGCCCAAAAAAAGCAAATATTTCCGGGATTTCCCAGTACTATTTTCTACCGCTTTTCTGCCTCTTACCCTTCTGCCTCCTTCCTACTAACTCTAAAAAGAAGCTCTGCATGGGAAAACCTGGCCTTGGCACTCCCACCCTGTTGTGCACAGCATCCTTCATAAAGTGGGCGATTACAAACCATTCTCCATTAAGCCAGGGGCCAACAGAGTGTTCTAGCACCCTTCTTGAGATATAGACCATTGTTCCAGGGGAATAATCGAGCTCTGCATTGAGGTCTGCCAAAGCCAATGTTGCATCATGGTTTCTTCCCAGACTGACCAGAAGATCCAAAAGGGAAGGAGATCCACCCCCATCTCTGTGGCTAAATGTGACTCGATTAGCAATGATTTCAAGCCCTGAAAAGATTGAGGGCCAAGAGTCCACTGGGGCAGATTTTTTTTTGGGTCATTGAACTTTCTTAATGACCTCAGAAAATGCCGAAATGCCAGCTTGGAAAAGATCCGGCGCCACCACAGCAGTGATAGCATTCCATAGAACTTCTGATGTTGTCAAAGCTGCTAGCCATTGTTGGACCTTCTCCGATTGGTAGGACTCTGATGTCACCAAAGGATCCATTAGTCGCTAAGAATAGAGTTAAAACTAGACTCAATATAACAACTTAGTGAAAATACAATACCTCTTGTCTTTGCATGAAGTATGCAGGCACCACTGTTATTCTACCAGCCCCGAACTCTCCCCCTCCATCTGGGACCATATAGCCCTCATCTCGCCAAGTTTTTTTTTTTGAACTAGGGGAAAGGGATTTTAGAAGAGAATCCCTTAAGCTGACAGTGATGTCGTTGACATGCTCCTAATTAATTAATTAGCCTTGAGAGGGAATCCCCAACCAGAAACATACTAGACGAGAAGGTGTCAAAATATTAGGGAGGTAAACCACTAAAATTTTGCCGTGCCTGTCTACAATTGTTGTTGGAACCGAAATTTTGCCGAGCTTCGCTTCAGGAAAGAACTTCTTCAGTCTCTCCATTTGAGCAGTTGGCGACCCATCCAGATTTGGTGGGGACAATTTGGCCTTGTCAACATACCGGTCCACATCCCAATCAACATTCACTGTAGTTCTGCATTTAAATTCATGTACAGCCATAAATATCTCCTCACTCACTGGGGTTGACCATGGCATGTGCAATAGTCAGGGCAGCCCGGTTAATTTCATATTCTGAAATTGACCCATTATTAAAGGTCAAATTATCACCAGGTGATTCCAAGCACTGCCGGAGCTGTACTGCTATTCTCATCCTTGATTCCCTCAGTAATCAGTAGTCGGCTACAATTAATACTGAACCATAGTTACCTAGCTTTATGCAGTAATTCAGTTTCAACTCTGCCATCTTTAAGGACACCTAGTTCAGATGAATTGCCCATTATCTCTCCAACCCTCCTGCCCAGAGTTGCCAATAGCTCAGTTGTCCTGCTTTTGAGGTCGTCCATTAGGAATAAGAAAAAATGAACCATAGTTCTCGTGCTCCGCACTAATGGCTTGTTTGGTCCAATTAATCATGATGTAATTAGACAATAAGACTATATGAAGGTAAATCTGTTGTGATGTAATAGCCTAATGTGGTCTAATTAAATTGGACCCTTTAACCACTGCGGTTGAAATACTTCTTGAAGGTGCATAGTGGTCTTCACTTGTCAAAGGATCGCCACAAGGTCATCCCAGCAGAGATGTGTATTATTGCTAGTTGGTAAAATAGAAGGTAGTTTGTTAGGTATTGTACACATGCCAGATAACCTTACCTATGATAAAGTTGGCTCAGCACTTACTAGTCTATCCGAATTTCATTGGTATCCAAGTTGGATCAAAGGATCACAATGAGGTCATCCCCAGGATTGCCTAGCTCTCATTCCAGCCACACAATACAAATTTACTTGATATTAAGAATTCCTGAAGTGCTGAGCCAACACTTTATCATAGGTAAGGTAATCTGGCATACGGACTTGGATGACCTCATTATGATCCCCTTGATCAAACCAACGAGGTCATCCAAGTCCGCATGCCAGATAACCTTACCTATGATAAAGTTGGCTCAGCACTTACTAGTCTATCCAAATATCATGGGTATCCTAGTTGGATCAAGGGGATCACAATGAGGTCATCCCAACAGAGATGTGTATTATCTTTGTTGTGATCCCCTTGGATACCGAAAAGACTAGTAAGTGCTGAGCCAACTTTATCATAGGTAAGGTTATCTGGCATGCAGACTTGGATGACCTCGTTGTGATCCCCTTGATCCAACTAGGATATCTGAATATCATGGATATCCTAGTTGGATCAAGGGGATCAATCACAACGAGGTCATCCCAGCAGAGATGCGTATTATCTCGTATAATCTTTGGACTGTAGGTCAAATGAAGTGCTAAAAATGGGAGGAAAGTGTAGTTTTTTGTACGATGTGATGAATTTTTCGTAAGAAGAGTCATGTGTAGCAGAGGAAGAAAAGCCATTCTGGTTAGGTGTGGCATTGGGAGGAAAGTGTAGTTTTTCGTACAAGGTGACGAACTTTTCGGAAGAAGAGTCATGTGTAGCTTTGAAACAAAAAAGACCAGCTCAACAAACCAGGCAGGCACAAAAGCAGGAAAAAGAGGCCAATTAAACCAACCCAAAGATAATATAGAAAGCTAGAGACAACGAATTTTTCGTAAGAAGAGTCATGTGTAGCAGAGGAAGAAAAGCCATTATTGCCCTTTAAGTCGCTCTCTCACAATCACATGACCAAAAATACCCATAAAGGGCAATACATTTGCGCTGTTGCTGCATCTAATCCAAAGTATACAAGACTACAAAAAAAACAACTACAAAAAAACTAAGGTAAATGATGCAAGACAAGGATGGAGGGGCCCTCTCCATCCTAGCCTTGCACCCTACAGTACAAAATATAGGTAAAAATGCGGAGTAACTAAGTAATTAGTAATCTAGTGTAGTGCAAGTCAGTATGATATTGAGTATAAATTTGGCGCTTACCAGATTAAACCAACAAAGGAGCAGTGAAACCAAAATGTTATAGAAAGCTAGAGAAAGAAATGCGGTTAGTATGAGAGTATATTTGAAACAAAAGACAGGGTCAACAAACCAGGCAAGCGCAAAAGCAGGAAACAGAGGCCAATTAAACGAAAAATATTATAGAAAGCTAGAGAAAGAAATCCGGTTAGTATTGAGTATAGTTGAAAGATAAAAATACCGGCTGAATAAACAAGGCAGGCGCCAAAGCTGGAAAAGAGGTGAACAGGCGCAAAAGGTGGAAAGAGAGGTGAAACACAAACTATATCCCCAGGTCCCAAAATTCAAGGCGCCAGTCCCTGGGGACATGGATAGCCCAAAAATATGCCCCCAGATTCCAACATTCAAGGCGCCAGTCCCTGGGGACATGGATAGCCAAGAAATGAATCCCCCAGATTCCAACATTCAAGGCGCCAGTCCCTGGGGACATGGATAGCCAAGAAATATCCCCCAGATACCAACATTGTAGGCGCCAGTCCCTGAGGACATGGATAGCCAAGAAAGAACTAGAAAATAAGTCAACAAGGAATGCAAATGATAGAGACTGACCTTAAGGCGCGCTATCAAACAAAAGCTTGATAGCGCGCCAGCTATCAAGCACAGCTGTGAGTAACCAAGAACAAGTTAGTACTACAAAGCACAGGTAAAAAAGACTTACTAAGGGTGGTTGAAAATTGCTGTGGCACTGCCTTTGACCACTTGCAGCTGCAGTCTGCAAGTAGCCAAAGGACAGGCACAGAGAATACATAGGTGGTAGGAGTGGATTAGGGCGCAATAGGAATGATGGTGGAAACATTGTGGCGGTTGAAGTTGAGAAAGATGAACCGTGGGAATGATATCAATGGTTCATTTATTGTTATTTGTTTGTTTATGCTTGCACCGGCTGTTTCCGCGCACAAATACACTGACTGCCGGAACAACAATTGGACTTTGCCGGTGGACATCACGTGCATGTTTGGTTGGTTTTTGGACGTTTCTTTTGTCAATGTGTCTCTTCTCTATTTTGTCAACGCGTCTCTTTTGCTAACGTGTCTCTTTGTCATGTGAGTTTGTTTAATTTATTTCTGTGTTATACTAACTAGTTTTTTTGCACATGTTTGTTTTGTCGACGCGTCTCTTTGGCTGACGCGTCTCTTTTTGTTTGGCTGACGTGTCTCTTTTTGTTTGGCTAACGCGTCTCTTTTGTCATGTGAGTTTATCTTTGTGTGGCTTGTGGTATACTGACTACAGTTTCAGCTTTTCTTTGTCAGCGCGTCTTTAACACGTCTTTTTTGTCAAGTGCTAACACATCTGTTTGGTCATGTGAGTTTTTCTTGTTTTGTTTTTGTGTGGCGCGCGCAACTCTGCCAATACTGACTACAATCTCAGCTTCTTAGACACTCTCCCTCATCAATCATGGCCCGCACCAAAAATACCGCCAAGAAATGTACTGGTGGCTCAGCACCACGCGTCTTCCTCAAGATCTCAACAACACGCATTTCTGGAGGAGACGGCCAGAGAAACAGGGCTTTGACCGCCACCAAGCGCGCCTTACTTGTGGGAGGTGGGGACTTAGAAAAGAGAAATGCTCAGCATGAGGTGCGTCTATTTTGTCTGCCGTCTATTGGTTGATTTTTTTTATCTTTCATTCTTATCAAGGCTTTGACCGCCACCAAGGGTACCTTACCTGTGGGAGGTGGGGACTTGGACAAGAGAGGTGCTCACAATGAGGTGCGTCTATTTTCTCAGTCTTCTTTTTGCTGATTCACTTTATCTTTCTTTGTTTAGTATTGCATACTCTGCAGGGATGGTGCAGAGCGCTATGAAGACAATACTTTGTTCATGTGCGCTCTGTGTCCCAGAGTAGTCTGCAGACTCTGCCTCCAACTGCTGCCTGACATAGAGACCAAAGTCCTGCAAGAGGACATCTCATTCAGGTGCATTTGTTGCCATATCAAGATGGAACAAGGTGCCGCCTATTTTGTGAGTCTTTTTTTGATTTTTTTGATTGGTTCACACCTCATAGATAACACCACATCACTACAGGGTTTCTATAATGCCAACGGCCTTCCTCTTTTGGACAGGTTCTTACCCATCAACGGCGCGCTCGAGGTCTCTGAGCACGCTCAAATATCGGCGGCTCCGGTCATTTTCATTCACCTTATCCTCGTCGACTTCAAAGTGGCTGGTAGCCCTTTTCAATTTGCTCACTCCTTCCTCGAGCCTTACTACACTGACGGCGGCATCAAATATCTCGAGGTCTACTACGACATTGGTACTAATGACAAGCTTGCGCCCTACCGAACCAAAGTCCGCCAGATAATCAAAGGTTTGAGGAACTCGTTCATCTGGGAGCGTGTTGTCATTGGCATGTCCACTCACACTGACGAGGATTTCGGAGACCCTTTTACTGGATATGGGGATGAAGATTCAAAGTCTTATGTGAGCACTCCAGTTGATGATGTGAGTTTTTCTTTTTTGCAGTCGGCCAATAATGACTCTTGTTATAGTTCTTGGAAATTATTCTCCAACCCTGGCAAAGTATCATTGACCATGCCCAGGAATCATACCTCTGGATGCTATGTTGCGGCTCCCTTGTCAACAACTTGGACTCATTCCTTGGCTTGCAAGAGGCAGTGGTCCGGTAAGTTTTTTTTCGCCTTTATTTGACATGCCTTGTCTAATGTTCTCACAGACACAAATTAACCGGTACCATCGCATTCAATGCTCCTTGTTTTCAACCGTCTTTCGCCTCACACTTGCTCATTGCATTCACGGAGAGAGTTCTAATTGGAAGGTGCTCACTTCGGTTGGCATTCAAGGACATGCTGGCGCAGTCCTGTGACCTTGGGCGCCACTCTGACATATTTTTGTTGACACCTGTCAAGGAGGGTGCCCTCAAAATCTCTAGGTTTGCATGGGCTAATGTGGAGGTCTGTCCTTGGGGCAACCATCTGCCTATCCAATGCAGTGGGTGTGGTTGGGCTAATTCATGGAGGTCCGCCTATGTCAAGGGCAGCAAGGACAAGTCTTACATTTTTGAGTGCAAAAATGACTCTTGCAGTGTAAACCACACTTTCTCTCAGCCACCAGGGTCCACAGTACTGTATTCTGGTAGGAAGAATGGTAGTACTTGGTTGGATATTCCATTGGAGACACAGCTGGCTTGATTTACTTGTTTTTCTGCAATATTTGTCTTACCTTGTACTTCACTCATGTTATCACTGTTCTGAGTTTGAGTAATCATTTGTTTGGTGTCTGAATCTTGAGATTTGGTGTATAAGCTAATGTCATTAAATTTTTGAGTCGGTCAGATGTACTTAGGTGATTTTGTACTTATGTGATTTGAATCATGTGACTGTGTTTTGATCATGTGACATGGTTTGTTGATCAGATTGTCACCTGATGAACATGTGACCATGTTTTGATCATGTGACATGGTTTGTTGATCTGTTGTCAAGTCAGTTGGGACTGGTTGCACATTCTGCAAACTTATACCAGCCTGCATTCCTGAGATTTTTGCATATAATGGCTGACTGGACACATGTATTCAAGGGTGTTTTGGATGAGCACAAGGCTGCCTATGTTTCAGCAAAAGGAAACACAGCCAAGAGGGCTACGATCCTCAAAAGCATCAAGGATACTATAGTTGAAACCGATCAGGCCAAGGATCCTTCTACCATGCTTCCAGACAAAACTTTCAGAAGGTGAGTTTTCAGTGTCTTTATATCTACATTAAGCTAATTGTATAGGCTATTCGTACATATTACTTGCGATTCCTGGAGGATGACGAGGATCGGGACCTTGAGGAAAAAATCATTCAGGGAGGTCATAAACTCGTGTCCGGTCCAGGCACTATCACTGTAGACATGGTCAGAGACCATGAGGATGATAAGCCTCTGGATGCTGCAGCATTCAAGACTGAATTCTCGGGTTTTGATGTCGCTCAGAAATTGTTCAAAGAAGAAATTGGGGAGTATGACAAGAAGCGACGTGACACCTCTGACCTAAGGTCCATGGGGACAAGGACAAAGCTGGTCGGTCCTGGTATAATGCCCTGTCACCAGATGTCCTTGAGGAGCTCAGACTTGTGGCAGAAAGGTGGAACCAGGACGGTCCTCATTCTGACGCCAAGGACAGGTATTTTTTCAACACTACATTTATATATTTAGAAAAAACTTATGTGTATCTACAGATACCGCAGCCGACACCAGAAGAAAATTATGGAGGACTTCATAAAGATGGCAGGAAGAACTATGGGTTTGCATATTGTGATTCTTGCAGCTCATGATCGAGGGGAAGGAAAAATGCCTGGAATGACCATGTCAGTGTGATGTTTTTCCATTCACATTACTATTAATGATGGATTGGTTTAGCTGGGAATCCTGTCCCAGGAAGTCGAAGAAAACTTTTAGTCTGGCCTCCAAAGAAAACAAGAAATGGGCAGGAGAGTCACAAGACCGACTTGCTGACTGGCTGAATGAAACGGAGTATAGTAAGTCTTGGATACTGTAATTTATTTAATTGCTAATGATCTAGCTGCAGGCCTAGACCCAGAGGACCAATCTGACGAGGACGATGAGAAGTTGCCTGATTTAACAGTGCATGTAAATGACGAGGGCTATCCTTGCCTACCTATAGGCTTTGAATCTCTCATGCTCAAGAACCAGCAGAAGGTGTACGAAAGGTATTTCAGAAGGCTTATGGTGATTATTTCTATTTTTGAAGTAGCATGTTTTTCTAACGGCTCGTATTCAACAGCGGTCATCTCAAACAACCCTCGGGCTGCAGTCCCCTGGGGTCATATCACCCAAGATCCAGACCACTACCTTGACATGGACTGCATCCCTCGGAATGTTGTCATCAAGGATCCTTCTCACCTGCAGAAGGACGCCATCAGCATG
Source organism: Suillus placidus (assembly GCA_016628565.1). Classification (NCBI taxonomy): domain Eukaryota; kingdom Fungi; phylum Basidiomycota; class Agaricomycetes; order Boletales; family Suillaceae; genus Suillus; species Suillus placidus. Next base: position 4,350 of record JABBWD010000306.1, on the reverse strand, counting down.
ATTTTTTCACTTTGGAAATATCGTGCTAAACAGAATGAACCAATTGTACGGTTTGTTGGGTATAAGGAAGGTGACTTCCATGATTCACTGGCTAAGAAGGGCGATGTAAGTAAAAAATTGAGGAAGAACAAAAAATACGTCGAAGTATCAACTGATGAGGACGAGGAACTGAAGAAGGCCCCCCAAGCCAATCTTTCTTCTGATGAAGAGGACGACTTGGTAGTACGTGCTAGCCACACCCTGTCTCTTTCTGATTCCTGTCCAAAATTCCATTTCGGTGGTGACACAGTTGGTTATCTTCAGTCCCTCTCCATTCTCCCATCATACCGTCAACTGTTGGCCTTAGTTCAAAAACTTTCCGAGACAGTATGTATAATTTACTAATTTTGTGATTCAGCACTAAATTTTACTCTTTTTTAAAAGCAAACTCCGGATCCTAAGGGCAAGGCTAGGAAGCAACATCTGCCTGTCTGGGCATCTTGGACGTGGTCGGAGGCATATCTACCTCAAAATATGCACAATGATATTCAGGCATCCTCTGTGGCTTTGGAGGAACTAGGGAACTATATCATCAGATCTCGTGGTTGGGGTATGATTGTTGTCCTTGGACTTGGACTTCTCCTTCGTGAGTGTCGCCAGTGCTCAGGAGTATGAAGCAGATGAGGCTGGAGATGATGTACCTGAATATTTGGGTGCCTCCATCCTTGGCATCCAGGTAGGGGAGAAGATTGAGGAGGAGATTACCAGAATCCAGTTGAAAGTGGAGGAAATGCTGTCAGATAGTAATGAGAAGCAGATGTCGGTGAGGGAAGAAGTTCATATGAGGTGTCTGGAGAACAAAAGGCAGGTGAAAGAGAGGAGGGAGGCAGAGCAGGCAAGGGTGGCTGAGGAAGAGGGTGGCTGAGGAGGGGTGGCTGAGGAGGAGGGTGGCTGAGGAGAGGAGGGTGGCTGAGGAGAGGAGGTGGCTGAGGAGAGGAGGGTGGCTGAGGAGAGGAGGGTGGCTGAGGAGAGAGTGGCTGAGGAGAGGAGGGTGGCTGAGGAGAGGAGGGGCTGAGAGAGAGGGTGGCTGAGGAGAGGAGGGTGGCTGAGGAGAGGGTGGCTGAGGAGAGAGGTGGCTGAGGAGAGGAGTGCTGAGGAAGAGGGGGCTGAGGAGAGAGGGTGGCTGAGGAGGAGTGGCTGAGGAGAGAGGGTGGCTGAGGAGAGGAGGTGGCTGGAGTGAGGGTAGAAAGAGGGTGGCTGAAGAAGAGGATGGCTAAGGAGAGGCCTGCCACATCAAAGAAGGCAAACAGTACTAAAGCTGGGGAAAAGAGAAGGGTAAACAACCAGCAACAGATGTAATGATTCACCCATGAAAAAGGTGAAGACATCTGCTCCTCCTGATCCTCCTCGTCGCTCTGCCAGAGACAGAGCTTCAAAGAAGTATAAGGACTGAGACACTATTATTATCACAATGCCTTAGAATTACTTTCTTGCAGTTTGTTCATGTACACTTCAATTTTCATGTCAATTTTTGAGTAATATTTATGTTAGCACTGGCAATACTTTACTCTATGTATGGTATGGTCAATATAATTTAAGCAGGTGGTTGTGCTAGGCCTATGTACCTATGGAGTATGCACAGGTGGGACAGCCGACCCACTGATAACATATTGGTCTATTAGGCCAGCCAGTCTGTACATATGTAGAACACGCCGGCCGACCAACTGATAATATATTGGCCTATTAGGCCAGCCAGTCTGTACAGATGCAGACATGGCGGCCAGCCCACTGATAACATATTGGCCTATTAGGCCAGCCAGTCTGTACATGTGTAGAACATGGCTGGCCGCCCCACTGAGACCATATTGGCCTATTAGGCCAGCCAGTCTGTACATATGTAGACACCCGGCCGACCCACTGATAACATATTGGGCTATTAGGCCAGCCAGTCTGTACAGATGCAGAACATAGGCAGCCGGCCCACTGATAACATATTGGCCCATTAGCCTACCTGGTCACCAGGTAAGGAGTGTAGGGGTAGACAGTGCTTTTTGTTCAAATATTTTTGGGTCACCATTTTATTATCCTATTATATGTTTGTTAGATGAGTGAAGTTGGCTAGACCTACTCCTGTATGGAATCTCATTTTATAGTAGAGTATTTAAGACAGGGTCCTACATCATCAGCCTACACAGGTATGGCAAAGATATCTTTTCTATATGGGGCATTGGCCTGCAAGGGTTCTGCATGACCGGCCTACACAGGGAGTAGAGAGATATCTTTTCTGTATGGATCATAGGGGTTTTGCATGACTGGCCTACACAGGTAGTGCAGAGATATCATTTTCTGTATGGGCATAGGCCTGCAAGGGTTCTGCATGACCGGCCTACACAGGTAGTGCAGAGATATCATTTTCTGTATGAGGTGTCGGCCTGCAAGGTTCTGCATGGCCGGCCTACACAGGTAGTGCATAGGCCAGCCGGTGTCCTGTACACCAGGTTTTGCAGGCCAATGTACATGTACTATCAACAGGTTCTGCAGTACTATAAGACTGAAAGGTGTGGACTGGAAGTCATAATAGTAGTGAGAGGCATTGAGAGAGGATGGTGACAACTAGCTGTCAATGGGCCACTGCCCAGTGAGTTGCACCCCACCAATGCCATTTTAGTCAGCTGAAAAACCATGTGCTGCATCATGAGGGGTAGCACTCCACAGCACTGTACAGCGCTGCCCAGCATGTCCTAGTACTGTATAGGCTGACCACTATGTACAGTGTTATACAGCAATGTACAGTAACACATACGATAATACCTTCAATATTATAGCTGAGACAAACTAACTACTACAAGTTCGAGATAGCGTAGTAAAATTCCTTATCAATGTATTTATTTAAGAAGAAGACCTGTGCAGAGTGAGCACTATTTTCTGCTGTTAGACGGAATCGGCAACAGGACCAAAGCGGGGGCAATGTGAGCGAAAGAACGTAATTGATCTAGTGGGATGTCACCAAGGGAACCCCTACTGATCACAAAGGCCCCACTGATCGCATTGCATGTTTTAAGACGTGCATTTGTGTCGTATGTTCCAATGAGCTTCCACATCCCTGAGGTACAACATCCAGGCGTTGAACATAAGTCAGGAAGTGTGCAGCCCAAGGGGTGGTCTTTCCTCGTGGAGGAAGTGGTTGCATCACAAGGTGCACTTCGACAACAGTGTGACCTGCAAGTTGCTCGGACATAGGCATAACACACAAGCGGATACTTGAAACACCCTTTAAGCCCGCTAGCAAGCCATTGATCAAGCTTGGTATCATCAACAGTGAATATTACAGTGTCATATCGACCATACTTCCCAGTCGCGCTCGGAGGAGACACATTCACCGTGGAGCAGGAGGAGTCGATTGGCCATGGTACGATGCCTGCTGTATACGTACTTTGAACCAGACCCTGAGGTCATCAAATGGCAGAGGTACATCAGGTTGTGCACGGCGTGGTCCTTGCAGCTTGTGGAAGGTTGGCAGACCTGTGCGACCCTCTCATTCAAACGTAGTCAGCAAGTGCTCCCCGCAAGTCAGGCAGAGGAATTTTTCAGCGACAACGTCAAACCGGTATGCATTGAATAGAAGCGTCGAAATTGAGGTGGATTGCCATACTAGTATTAACCAAAAATGTACGGAGAGGTTTGGCTGCTTTGATATCCGAAGAAAACTTGCTGTGCCATCTTGAAGAAATCGGTGACCATACGCCTCAGCCCCAGAGATCATCGGGAACTGTTTGCAGAACTTCTTCATCGACACCTGGACCTCCAACGTGTGAATCATCATCTATTGTTGGAGAAGCAGCAGCTTGTTGGTGGGATCGAGACGAGCGATAATGGATGTCGTAGTATGGAAGTTTCGACACTTTTCATTCACGATCAAGAAACCGGCATATTTGTGCGTCATAGTTGTTGTGGTTGGTGGAGTCTGTGGGATCCTTGATCAGAGTGATGTGAGCGTGCTCTGTTGTGTCCGCAGACCACTGCACGAGGGAGCCAACTTGACATATACTAGGCATGACACTCTGCATCAGTTCCCGTTTTGGGATATACCAGTTGTCAAGAACACTGTTGCTCTTTGCACCTCGACATGCACCACACGCAATGACCTCTTGCTTGTGGTCATGGAATTGCTTGAGGCGCGAGAATCAACCCACAATGTGATTCGCCAATCGTTGTTGCTTGAGAGATACCGAAAGTTCATAAGGCGCGTGAACAGCTATGATAACGCCAGGGGGAGCTGCATCAGCAATGAGAGCGACATATAACGCTGCATGTTGTGCTGTGCTCTTCCGGACTTGCTTGAGATTTGAAATGCCATTCTGGAAGTGTCGG
>JABBWD010000305.1:0-21381 GCA_016628565.1 Suillus placidus | reverse complement strand
CGACAGATTATCACGGAGCTCGGGGTTTGGGGCTATATTTTGTGAGGGCTTTCAACGAGTAACACAAGCAGGATTGTCATGGCACAATCCACTCCTCGAGTTTGGTCGAGTGAGTTGGCATGTAACTCCCCAGCGTGTGGGTCACTGGCTGCTCCTAGTGACCCCACTGAACGTGACCGACGAGGCCCAGGTCAAACACGTCTCCGCACAGGCCAAGGACACCTTTGGACACCTCGACGTCGTGTATAACAATGCGGGACAGACACGTTCTATCAGGAGTTGGAGAGGATACCAATAGACCGTGCCATGACGCCATGGATGTCAATTTCTGGGGCGCCGTAAAGGTAAGCATCGGGGCAGCTAGATTCTTTAGAGAAGTGAACCCGAACTTCCAGAAGGGTGCTGGGGGGATGCTCGTTCAAGTATCGAGCATGGCAGGGACTACCGGGGTTCCGCTGGTCGGGTTCTATATTACCACGTAAGTGTCTGGTCGGTAAAGGCTCACATCGTGGCGATGCTGCCAGCACGTTCCACGTGTCATGTGGCTCAAATCCAGCTCTGGACCGCCTCTGGGTATTACCAGTGCAGACCAAGTTGCATAGAATGACTTTCGGGAAGCAGGTGGTGCCAAGAACAGGAGCCGATAGGTAGGCCTCACAACCCGTTCATCAGCTCCCAGCGAAAATAAGGTCGTCCTAAGTTCATCTGAAAATGCCCTCAATTGTTCCAGCAGGGTTGTGCATGCATGAGTCCCCCTGGGTGAGAAGTAAATGAGTTCGTGTATCCGTTGGTAGTGTGCTTAGTGCTGTCATCCCTAGGAGGCGTGATGCGACGTCTATCCAGGGAGAATTCCCTCCGCGCAGTCCTGCAATGGTTACCTAATTACTGCATACCAGACCCGGACAGTCCTATCCCACGAACCAGACGTGATGCGAATCCCGTCCAACAAGAACGAAACCAAGCTAACCGTGTTAGTGTGCCCCCGCAATGACTCACCAACTGGTTGTCCGTGACTATAGTTCAGCTACACGGTCTTATCGTGCGAACAAGACACGATGCGAGTACCATCGAGACTGAAGTAACCATATGTCTTCGTAAGGGTTCATCTACTGGCTGCGTCGTCGCTGCATCCCACAGCCACAGTCTTATCCGAATAGCCAGACACCATGCGAGACTCATCCGGCGAAAAAGAGACTGAGTGGGTCGCACCAGTGTGCCCTCGCAAGGGCTCACCGACTGGCTGCTTCGTGGTGTTCTCCTGGCAGTGACCCCAATGTCCGCAGTATAATTGGCCGAGTTGTCATCCAATACTTGATTCACGCGACGAGGTAGTAAAGCTCATTAACGACGGCTGTCAACATATCATGCTGAGGAGCCTCCCTCGAAACGGAAGACTTCCTCGACGTCCTATCAACCATTATTCAAGCGGAAATCCCCAGTCTACAAAACAAACTCACCGTCCACCAAGGGATCTCCTTTCCACTCCCAGACGCACCGTCATTAAAGCTCTCCTGCATACTATCTGTGAGCCTCCACCACCTCTGCGTCTCCTCGTCGTCCCCGATGGCTTTCATGTCTTTTTCAAAGTCACTGCCCGTATACTTGAAGTTTGCGATAAGCAAATTCAGCGGCGGGTAATGATTGATCGAGTAGTCCACGATGTGGTACCGTCTAAGGGCGTTGAGGACACCAGGCCAGACGTTCCTGTGAACCTCTTTGTACTCGTCCACACATTCTGGTTTGAGCTGTGACGAACGGTCAGGGGGTATTACAGAAGGGGAGAAGTTGTAGGCACCTTGATTATCTGGCAAATACGCTTGGTATGTGGAGCAGACATAGAAGGAACCTCTAACAAACCCTGTAACAAGGCGTCAAGACCCTTGATCAGCAACCAATCAGACCGACCAAGCATCGTGACCACGGGGTCGGCCCGGTGGTAGGTAAAGCATGTCGAGGCACCAACCCCCCAGTTTTGTGGGAGATGAAAGAGAGAAGCGTCAAGACTGGCAATTATATATAGACTGGAGCCTGAGTTACATCTAGTGTGATCCCCCAAGATACGGGCATGGAAATGTCAGCATCTGTCAGTAGACAACAGCCTCATAACACTGGAACGACCTAAAATAAATACTTATCAGTCTCCATTCAGACACTGTATAACAGAGAAGTCATCATCAAGTCAAAGTATAAGGATCAGGAAGCACGGGAACAAGTTCCAAGTCTCTCGCAGTCACTTTTGAACTCCGACCACTGCTTGTGCTTTTCAACGACCAAGACTCATTCGTACATAGAGCTCTTTAACCACTCAACGTTCCCAACAATTCGACATGACCGAATATGATTATCTCTTCAAGGTCCGTAGTATACTCACACAATAGTTTCCACGGCGTTTACCAGTTCCCCATCCATAGGTTGTTCTGATTGGTGACTCTGGAGTCGGCAAATCGTAAGCATGTTTCAAGTTCCGTTTGTCGTTTCCTAGCTCACGGTAGCATACAGAAATCGTAAGGAATAGTGTGTTTATCAGGGGACGTGCGACCGCTTATATACATCACCCAGTTCTCTCGCGATTCACTCGCAATGAGTTCAACCTGGAGTCGAAATCAACAATTGGTGTCGAGTTCGCGACCCGCTCCATCACTGTCGACGCCAAGACAGTGAAGGCACAGATATGGGATACTGCAGGCCAAGAGCGTTACCGCGCGATCACCTCTGCGTACGTGGTCGCTCTCCGCAGTTGCAGTGTTCTGTTCAAGCTAAAGTTTCTACAGGTACTACCGCGGTGCTGTTGGTGCTCTGTTGGTGTACGACATTGCTAAGCATGCAACGTACGTCAACGTGACGCGGTGGTTGAAGGAGCTCCGGGATCACGCAGATTCGAATATTGTTATCATGCTTGTTGGAAACAAGAGTGACTTGAAACACTTGAGGGCAGTTCCCACTGAGGAGGCAAAGTCTTTTGCAAGTATGTCTTACATGAACCGACTGTGACTGAATTGCTCACGTACTGATTTTCTGATAGCGGAGAACGAACTTTCGTTTATCGAGACTTCGGCGCTGGACGCATCAAATGTCGAGTCAGCTTTCCAAACTATCCTTACGGGTACTTTTTGGTCTTTGTATCAAATTGCCCTTTGCTGACGTGTCCCCAGACATCTACCGGATCGTCTCGAGCAAGTCGCTTGAGCAGTCTGCTGACCCCATCAAGGGACCCACTAGTGACACTATTCCTGTAGCGATTGACTCTTCCACACCTGCAACAGGTACCAAATGTTGTTAGATGACGGGGATGGAGTTGCTGTTACGTTTTGTCACTGTAGCCTTTGGGCGGGTGTGTCTGTAGTTCAGCGTGTATAGTTACATTTTTTCTTCCTCTTAATTGGACTCTGCTTTGTGTGCTTCCGAGAGACTGTCGTGGATAATTGCTAGTTGTTCTTTTGAAGGACAAAAAGGTTTGCGAGCAGCACGACCCACAGCGCGTCTGATGACATGCCCTGATCTCCTACGACTAACTCGGCAGATCCTGCAGGTTGCGGAATTGCTTCCCTGGCCTATCAAGGACCGATTATTCCAAGTCCGATTACTCCTTTCGGAACAAGGGACATGTGGACACCAAGTTTTCTGGAGGGGACAGTCTTGAACCAGCGCACTCATGGGTTGGATCGCTGGAAAGAACTATCTCGCATTCCCGGTTTAGGGCCATTACAGCCGCTTCGCCATTGTACCATGCTTGGTTACCTTTCAATTAAGGTAATGACATGACAATATCATTCACTTCCTTCCACATCCACCTTTGATGGTATATGAACAGTAGGCATTCCTTCTCCATCATCATCACCTTTCTTCTCATCACATCATGCAGTCAACTCAGACTTTCAACCAATTCGTGCATCCCGTCCTGCATGACGCTCAGTTCACAGCGCCGATTGCTCATTATTTACTAACTGATGCCGAACTGAAAGCCATCTTTACCGACGCTTTCGATTTTCACAAACAGGTATGAGAATCGTTCTATCTACCTGGCATGCAAGCCGAACGCACGGTGCAGATCCCTGGCTTTTCCGTCCATGACCCTGACCCCACGCAATATGATTCGGAAGAGGATGCCAACAACATTAATGGCAACATGCACTATGTGCCTCACGATCTGCTATGCGCACCACGACCCATATCCGCCGATGTCAATAACATACTTGCACGCGATGATGCCACTCGGATCCCTCAAGTCCGACCGACCCCAACTTCAATTGGATCGAACGGGCCAGCCCTGCGAGCCTTTCTCCCTGCGCCATTCACATACTGCATACCAAGAGAATATCTCGAGGTGGAAGGTATCATACCGAAGATGATCCACGAAAAGCTCGTCGATCTCCACGGCATCCCAATGCATCCGCCGCCTTTCTTCAACATGCCTGATACTCGACTATACGCTCAATTCATCAGCAACTTCTGCCAGCACAAGGACGCTGTCACCCGCCGATACTACTCTAAAGTCCCTCGCAATCCATGCTTTCCCGATGACCTGCGACGCCCGAGGATCTATCCCATCAAGCTCTTGAACCAGCTTCCAAACCACCTTGAAAAATACAAGGAGGCGTTCCCGGAGCCACTCCCTATGGTCATAATTCGAAACGACGAAGTCATATGTATGGATCCACCACGTTGGTATAATATGTATGGCGTAATCATGCATATTCCCCCCACGGAACATCCATCAAACTTCGAGAATTTAGAAAACCCTCAAGACACTCTATGGTCCATGTCTCTTAAGCGCGGCATTGCAGCCTCATACAAGCCACATTCAGGAAGCCAGCTGAGTGTGGCCACGTCTCCTGTTACATTCGGTAACATGATTTATTCTGCCGAAGAACTGACATATGCCAATTTCGCTGTCAACGTATTCATGGAAGTTCCAAGGTTGCCAGGGTCTGAGCTGAAGGAACCTGCAGCTACGTATAAAGGTGCATTTATACTTAACGTTATTGATCACCCTATGCACCCGACATGTTGGGCCGAACTTTCGGAGGACCGGAAGATGGATATATACTGGCGCGCACCTCAGCTGTTTGGTGGCCTTCCTACTTTTTTGAAGTGTCCGGACTTTCCGGCTGTCAATCTGCACTTCCAGAATTGGGATATAAATATGCTTGGCGTCCTGGACGATCTCAAGTTTGGGACGGTCGACGACAGTATTGATGTGGCTAGTGCGAGGAACGGGAACTAGGATCGTTGGCACGTTGGACTGGCAGTGATCTTGCATTTGGATCTCTGTAATACCTGTTAACGACATTTCACGGCCGTCACGAATCTGGTCGACTCTGCGTTAACGGTCGTGGTTTGACTATCATTATTGCGCATATTTATTTTCTACTCCCTGGCCCAGGCTTTGTATGGTCTGAATAAATAAACATTGTTTGCTGTACTTGTATGCTGGAGCTCTGGAGGGTTTGCTTATAAGCAAACCGATGAAATCCCTAAGTGTGGCTCGTGCACACACGATTGTTCCGAAATCCGACTGCCAGCTCATATTGCCGGCTTATTGTTGAAACGTGTGTCAGAGGCGCTCAAGCGCTGAGCCGAAGGAGGATGTCTCAGGACTTCTGCTTGTCTCCTGCAACCTTGACCTCAACGTTATCTATTCCTTGACCCCGTCATGTCTCTCGAGCCATTCATATCCTTGTATCGGTATGCTCTCGAACCTATAGCTCCTTTCAGTTGGTTTGGTATCAAAGTCTGCTCCATCGAACTGGTAGCCGCCTTGCGGCTTTGCACCATTCTGAGACAGACCAAGGAAGATTTATATGCCAAGCATCAGCGCCGTGCTGGCGATAAACCTGCGCCTGAGGAGAGGTCCTTCCTAAGAGACGCATGTACCTCGCTCACGATCAAATTTGGAGGAGAGGCCATCATAGGTACTTTGCTGCCTCGAACCTGCATTGTGCATACTGACCGCTCTCCACTTTCAGGCCCTCTGCTCGGTGTCCCCCCATCCTTCGTGCTCTCAGGTGTTTCCACCGGTGTGTATATCGCCGCACAGGCGATTGTAGAGTACATCCCTGTTATACCGTCCATGTCACTCGGCACTGAGCTTCCGATGTCTCTCGTCGACGGATTCACGCGCGCGTTGCTTCTCTGCAGCCTCATACCCAAACCCGTTATCACCCATGCGTCCCCTGTTATCGCATCTTCCCCATGGACTCTTTTGCTCTCCTCTCTTGTACGTCGTCCCTTCCCAATCCTATCTCGATTTCTCTAACCACTTTTGCTCACAACAGGTTATCGCCAACGGAGGCCTCTTTATAACCAGCATGTTCTCGTTCCTCGAGCCTACCCCGCTCACACTTACGACCCCTGCCGCGATCAAGCCCTACGGCTGGACGACCATGGACCTCTGGTGTGCGCCGTTCATCACGGGGCTCTATGCCCTCCTCACGCACGCTCAGCCGTTCTGGGCCGAGCTCCACAGCGTGATCTCGACCGTCCTCGGAAACACGGGCGATAAAGTCGGTCCTATGGACCCAGAGGCCGCCCGTGCGCTATGTGCGCTAATTCTCGCGGGAATGTTTTCCACCCGGACGGCGAAGAACTATGGGCTTGTTTGGAAGAGGGGTGAGTTCCTCAGTTGATCTTATTTTGGATCGGTGATCGGTACTGATTGCTTTTTAACTCATGTGCAGGTGCTACTGAGAAGATCAAGTTACAGTGAATACGTGAAGGATATTGGTTTTATAAATGCCGAAGATGTAAATGTGCACGAAATCTATGAATGAGATATTCCCGCTTGCCACTACCACTGCATTTGGATGGAGAGCGTATACTTGTGACCTGATGCGTATCTTAACGACTCAGGTACTGGTTCTTGGGGCTCCAGTGGTTTTTGTGTTGGGATATCATAGTCTCACTGTGGGTTTGTCTGTCCCTAATGATTACTGGGTCTAAGTTGACTAGAATCTTCTTGGACTCCTCGTCTAGTTTTTCAAGCTCAACAAAACAACACAACTGCAGGCTTGGAACGTTCTGGCGCGATCGTTCCTTAGTACGCAATCGCTCTACATAGTCGGCGTTTAGGCTAACGACTTGCTTTTTCACCAGTTACTGCTATGACGCTGTCGGTGCTCTGGTGGTATATGGCATCATGAGCAGAGCATCGTACCGAAGCGTGACGAGGTGGTTGAAATCGCTTCGTAACCATGGACAGCTGAAAATTGTCATCATACTTGTTGGAAATAAGACCGATTTGAAAGACGACAGGATGGTTCGCGCTGAGGAGGCAAAGGCATGTGTCCTGCGTTATTGATCACCCTAATATGCACCTGGCATGTTGGGCCGAACTTTCCGAGGACCGGAAGATGGACATATACGACGGCGCACCTGTATGCTATCGAGGGCCAAAGTTTTGAGGACTTACTCATAAGCAAACTGATGAAATTCCCAAGTGAGTGTCTGACGTGGCTTGTGCACACAACGAGTGTTCCGAAATCCGACCACCAGCTCATATTGCCGGCCACTATTCACCCACCCAGGCGCTGAGCCAAAGGATGATGTTTCAGGACTCTTGCTTGTCTCCTGCAACCTTGACCCCCGTCATGTCTCTCCAGCCATTCATATCCTTGTATCGGTATGCTCTCGAACCCATAGCTCCTTTCAGCTGGTTTGGTATCAAAGTCTACTCCATCGAACTGGTAGCCGCCTTGCGGTTTTGCACCATCCTGAGACAGATCAGAGAAGATTTGTATGCAAAGTATCAGCGCCGTACTGGCGATAAACCCGCGTCTGTGGAGGAGAAGTCCTTCCTAAGAGATCTATGTACCTCGCTCACGATCAAGTTTGGAGGAGAGGCCATCATAGGTATTTACTACCTCGAGCCTGCATTGTGCATACTGACCGCTCTCCACTTTCAGGCCCTCTGCTCGGTGTTCCCCCATCTTTCGTGCTCTCAGGTGTTTCCCCCTGTGTGTACATCGCCGCACAGGCGATTGTAGAGTATATCCCTGTGATACCATCCATGTCACTCAGCACTGAGCTTCCGCTGTCTATCGTCGACGGATTCACGCGCGCGTTGCTTCTCTGCAGCTTCATACCCAAACCCGTTATCACCCATGCGTCCCCCGATATCGCATCTTCTCCATGGACTCTCCTACTCTCTTCTTTCGTATGTCGTCCCTTCCCAATTGTGTCTCGATCTCTCTAATCACACTTGCTCGCGACAGGTCATCGCCAATGGAGGCTTCTTCATAATGGACATGGTCACCTTCCTCAAGCCTACCCCGCTCACACTTCACATGTCTCAACCAGCCGAACGCCCGATCAAGCCCTACGGCTGGGCAGCCACGGAATTCTGTTGTGCGCCGTCCATCACGGGGCTCTATGCCCTTCTCACACACGCCCAGCCATTCTGGGCCGAGCTTCACAGCGTGATCTCGACCGCCCTCGGAACCACGGGCGATAAAGTCGTTCCTATGGACCCAGAAGCCGCCCGTGCGCTATGCGCGCTAATTCTCACGGGAATGTCCTCCATCCGGGCTGTGAAGAACTATAGGCTTGTTTTGAAGAGGGGTGAGATGATCTTATTCTGGATCGGTGATCGGTACTGATGGCTTTTTAACTCATGTGCAGATGCTACTGAGAAGATCAAGTTACAGTGAATACGCGAAGTGATAGTGGTTTTATAAACGCCGAAGATGTAAATGCGCACGAAATTCATGAATGAGATATCCTTTTCTTGGTTAGGAGTCTAGCTGGCTCTGGCAGAGCATATGCTTATGCAGGGAAACATGGGAGGGAGGCACCAAAAGTTTATAACATCGTGTCCAGCATCTTATGGTATCGCCTATCATAGCACCTAGGCGCCACGACAAGAAGCAGAGTCCAGTAGGGCAACAATTGGCCACTGGAATCACGTCAAACATCTTCCCGTGCAATACTGCCTTCAACCATGTCGAGTTATTGGGTATAGTAGCATTTCCTACATAGGGATGTCTGTGTATGCGCCAGGGAAACGCGCTCGGTCATAAGTAAATGTATGTTCTAAACAGGCCTCAGGCCCCAGTGTGTAGGGCTTCATATCTTTAAAGTTGGCCAACAAACTCTCAACGCACCGCTAGACCACTCGGACACAATATTCGCGGCTAGAACGTATCATCCATAAATGTTATCTAGATCTAAAGCAAGCGGTATAATCAATATGATGCTGGGTATTCATTGTATCTTGATCTTCTCAGCAACGCCTTGAGAACCATCAGTACCGCTCCACATCATGAAAACAACCCATAGAACTCACTCTTCTTCCAGATAAGCCCAAAGTTCTTCACAGTCCTGGTGGAGAACATGACTGCGAGAATAAGCGCGCACAGCGCACGGGCGGAATCCGGGTCCATAGGACCAGCTTTACCGTCGGCACCTCCAAGGGCAGCCGAAATTACATTGTGGAACTCGGCCCAGAACGGCTGGGCATGTGTAAGGAGGGCATAGAGCCCCGTAATAAGCGGGGCGGACCAGATGTCAGTGGCTGTCCAGCCATAGGGCTTGAGTTCATCGGGGGTGGTCAGTGTAAGCGGGGTTGGCTCCATGAGTGAGAACATGTTCGTTATGAAGAAGCCGCCATTGGTGATGACCTATGGTAGGCAAGGGTGGTTAGAGGTATGAAGACGGAGGTCATAACCACATACGAGAGACGAGAGCAGGAGAGCCCACGGGGAAGATGCGATGACGGGGGATGTGTGGGTGATGACGGGTGGTGGTATGAGGCTGCAGAGGAGCACTGCGCGCGTAAATCCGTCGATAATGGATAGAGGAAGCTCGGTGCTGAGTGACATGGACGGTATCACAGGTATATACTCTACGATTGCTTGTGCGGCGATGTACAATCCGGGAGAAACACCCGAGAACATGAAAGATGGCAGAATACCAAGTAGAGGGCCTGCGCATAGAGAGTGGTTAGTATGCGCAGCCCTGACATCTCCCTACACAAGAAAGTTAGTAGTACCTATGATAGCCTCTCCGCCAAATACAATCGTCAGCAAGGTACATGCGTCTCTCACGAAGGATCTCTCCTCTGCAAGTGCGAGTTTATTTTCTAAGCGAGTCCGAGGAACGAGGACGAACATAGAATGTCGTCTATGCAGCAGATGTCCTTTTTGGGACATCTCTTCTTTGCTCCGTACCACTACGCAAACTCTCAGTACTCGTCGACTCTTAGTCGTCTTACTCGTTCTTTCGCCTCCTTTCACACAACGATAAACCCCTTTTAATTACAAAGTACTCTTAAACATGCCTCGACTATCCAGCGACCCGAATTTAAGTATCTGCCCGGACTACGCGGAAGCGGTTTATGCCGACGCTCGGCTACAACTTACCAACCAGAACATTGATGAAGCCCAAGCCATCATAATACTAAGGAATATATGGCTGACTGGTAACAACACCGACAAGGCCCAGTGGCAGAACCAAGTAGAAGAAGATGCAGAACGGCGTCAACACTTAGAGCGTCTCCACGAGGAAGAGCGAGAAAGACAGGACCAGGACCGCATCGATGAAGAGGAAGCTGCACGCAAAGAGGATAGGAAGAAAAATAAATTTAAGTACACCTCCATTCCCGGTCTCGACGTTCCTATGAAACCCGTCATTATCCCATCCGCTTACGCCATTCGCAAGCTCGATAAAGGAGACTACGTCGAATTATGGTATTTCACAAACGCAGGTCTCGACGACGCGAAACTCAAGTCTTCAGTCGACGAAGATGCAATGGTCATGGCTACTCTAGCAGGAGGAGACACAGCATGGGTCTCAGCAGCATCGACGCGAAATGCCAACGTCGTCGTCGACGATCAGAATCTCACCTTTGAAGATTTCTGTCAAGCATGCCCACGCATAATCAAAGCAATGGAAGACGCCTCTTGGCCGGATGATCGCGTCACAATGATGGCGAAATTCTGGCGCAACCTACAAGTCCACGACTTTCGTTCAATGCGTGATCCCTTAGCGCAAAAGTCCCTACTCGTCTACCAAGCAGAACAGCGCAAGCGCTGGCATATGGCAGTGAAAACAGCCGCAGGAGCCTATGATTTGTCTCGAATCAACGAGATACTCCTTGAACGCACGAGAAACAATGTCTATCTCGAAGAACGTAAGAAACAGGATAATCGGCACGATTACAAGGTCAGTGCTCACAACCCGTACTCGATGCACCGAACATACACTAACACTCTCCTTTTATTTAACATACTTCTCGATCACATTGCATAATTTTCATACCGTGAACTCTCGCAACACGCTTCACTTCCTTTGCTACAAACATTTCGCAACATGCTACACGCCTCACCCATATGCTACATGCCACACTATGCCACATGCCACAAACTGCTACATGCCACATCTACCCTATCAGATGGACCAGAGAATCAACTCGAGCACAACCGCAACTACCAGTCACAACCATAGAAACAGAGACTACCAGCATGCAACTCGAGACTCACGTCGACGTTCCGCATCCCCACGTCAGTCACAACGTCGTCGCTCACCCTCTCCAGACTCGTATAAGCGCTCTCGGCAGAATTTTCGAAGCAGCGCAAACGGAACTCCCCTCTCCGCTTGCGCAGTCTGCTTGGGAAGGCACGCACACAAAATCGTCGAGTGCAAAGCGGCCAAGACATGGGACAATGCTCACGACACTCTCTGCACCCGAGTCGGAAAGATCCTTACCATGCGAGACTCACGACCAGTCTGCAGCGACTGGCAACGAGTCTCCGGTTGCAGCAATGCAACACACGATCGCCGACATTTCTGCTCAGGATGTACCGCCTCCTCTCACGGAGTTCAAACTTGCCCTCGAGCGCAGAAGGCATAGAGCCCTCACACCCTATGACCCTGATGCATGGGAAACTTGCCTTACGCATGCTGGACTCATTGATAGATATCCTCTTATTCCCGACGGTCTTCGTCGAGGCTTTAACCTTAATTTTCCTGTCATTACAACCACTCAAGCGCCTGCCAACAAAGAATCTATCAGTGTCTATAAAAACGAATTCCAATCTATTATCAATTCCGAACTCCAAAAACAAAGGTACATCGGCCCATGCACGGCTAACGAAATCGAAACTCTCATTGGTCCATTCCAGTCTTCTCCCTTGTCTATTATTCCTAAACCCGGCAAACCAGGGCGCTTTCGCGTCATACAAGATTATTCATTCCCTCACTCAGAAGCTACCACATTCCCTAATCCATCAATTAATTCTTCTATTAATCCAGACGACTTTCCCAGTACCTGGGGAACATTTCACTCTACTGCGCTCCTTATCAGTCGGTTGCCACCCGGATCACAAATCGCAACGAGAGACGTTTCCGAAGCATACCGCACTATTCCCCTTCATGCCTCGCAGTGGCCAGGCGCCGTTGTTCGAATATCTGACTCCAAATTCTGCATCGACACGTGTACATGTTTTGGGGTTTCACCATCGGCTGGAGTGTATGGACATCTCGCAGATGCAGGACTCGATATTTTCAGGTCGCAAGGCATTGGCCCAGCATCGCGTTGGGTTGACGACCATCTCTTTTTTCGCATCCGGAGAGAGTTCCTTGATAGATACAATGAACAACGTCGACAATGGCACGTGGACATCACCGAAAGAGGTCAGCATCACGACGGCGGCAGAGTCTGGTTTGGAGGCCATATCTTCGACGATGGCACCACAGAACAATTTGATGAAGATTGTAGATTCCCGATTCTTGATCTATCAAACAGCTCCCCACGATCAGCGGAAGACAAACTATTCACATTTAACTTCGACGATATCAACAGGTCCTCTACCACCACGCGCACTCCATGGGAACCTCAGAAAGATGCTAACTTTGCATATTGCAACACATACATCGGCCTCATGTGGGACCTTGCACGAGATCTGGTCTATCTCTCAGACGAGAAAAAAGCGAAGTATAGTAGAGCAGTGCGAGAATGGCAGGATCGTACTGTACATGTTCTTCTTGACGTACAAAAACTTCACGGCAAGCTTCTCAATGTGTCTTTGGTTCACCCTCGAGGTCGTGCGTATCTCACGAGCCTCGAGGTTATGCTGCGGGTTTGTCATAAGCGTCCTTTCTTACCTCATCGGCCGGTTAACGGCCTCGCAGAAGACATGCTTTGGTGGGCAGACATCTTACAGATTACCTTCCTTGGCCGCACCATTCCCAAGCCACTCACCTTGCACAACCCAGCAGCATTCTCAGATGCGAGCTCGGGCGTCGGAATCGCGATCATTATTGGAGACAAGTGGAGAGCGTGGAAACTGTATCCAGGGTGGGCTACCCTCGATGGACAGAAAGACATCGGCTGGGCCGAAGCAATCGGTTTCGAGCTTCTCGTTCGATACATTGTCGCCTTGGATAGACCGGAACGACACTTCCGAGTCTATGGTGACAATCAAGGAGTCATTGAGGGATGGAAAAACGGGCGCAGCCGCAATACAGCCGTCAATCAAGTCTTCCGCAGAATATTCGAGTTCTTACACGGCCTCTCATCTACACACTCTTTCTACCCAACATACGTCGCCAGTAGTACCAACCCAGCTGATCCCCCCTCACGGGGAATCTACGCTGATGAAGGATCTCTCCTTACCCTCCTCCCCATACCCCATCCACTCCGCCGCTTCATCTACGATCCCTTCGATTCATCCACGTAAGCCTGAAATATCCAAACAATCCTGCTCTCTACCGTCTTCAGCGCACCTACTATCCACCATATCTGCTGCGTCTGTAGTTCAAACCCAACGAGGCATCACTCCCTCAACGAAGACTCTACAACAGAAGCAAAGAGAGCAAACCCGTTTTGCAGCGCCATTAGTACCCATCAGTGCAGTTGACAAACCCTTACCTTACAAGCCAGGACTGATTCCAATCATTTCCCCACTGCGCCCCCACTGTCTAGCGCGAGATCGACTCAAGCTCTGGTACCCAGTACAGAGCCGATCAGTACGGAACGCAGACGGAAAAATCCTCGCTATTACGGATGAAGACCTCGAAAGGGTACTCACGGTGATGAACGCTTCGTGGGCCCAAGGAACCAAGGAATCATACGGAGCAGGCTTACTCGTTTTCCACGTCTTCTGCGATACTCGAAGCATCCCAGAACTCCAGAGATGTCCAGCGGATAATATCACCATTCTTACCTTCATAGCAAGCTGCGCCGGCTCATATGCTGGAAAAACACTCGCCAATTATGTGTACGCAGTTCGCGCCTGGCACGTTCTTCACGGACAAATCTGGAACATGCAACAACACGAGTTAAAGACAGCGCTTGACGGAGCAGCCAAACAAGCCCCAGCTAATTCCAAGCGTGCAAAAAGAGAACCGTTCACCATCGCGTCCATCCTTCAGATTCGAGATCATCTACAACTAGACACACCTCTTGACGCAGCCGTTTTCGCATGCCTAACAGGCGCCTTTTACTCACTAGCGCGGCTTGGAGAGTTTACTGTACAATCCATCAAAGCCTTCAACGAAGGTATTCAGCTCATCAAACGAGCGGACATTGAGCTAGATTGTCAGGACCGTCATGGCTTCCGAGTTTCTAGAATTCACATTCCCCGCACGAAAACGTCAGTCAACGGAGAAGACGTATACTGGGCGAGTCAAACAGACGCAACTGACCCCATGCAAGCTTTACTCAAGCACTTCGAGATCAATGATCCTGCACCCAATGATCACATATTCGCATGGAAGCATCCCAAAGGCATGCGTCCGTTGACGCGAGGAGCCTTCCTTCAAAGGATTGGGAGCATCGCCAAAAACGGCGGCTGCCCAGACCTCAAAGGTCACGGCATCCGCATAGGAGGAACGCTAGAATATTTGCTTCGAGGCGTCCCATTTGACGTTGTCAAGTCTATGGGAAGGTGGTCAAGCGAAGCCTTTACCATATATTTGCGCAATCACGCGGTCATAATGGCGCCTTACCTCCAAGATACTCCAATCATTGAACCCTTTACCCATTATACCATGGCAAAGGTTCGCTAATCCAAGGTACGTTTCGCCCCGCTCCTTATAAACGGGAGTCCAACCTTCGCCTGACGCGTCGCTGGGCTCCTTAAGTGTTTGGGTATCACGGCTCATTTCGACCTCTCAGATTCGGAGCGTTGTTTCTGGCCGGAACCCCCTTCGGGGCTTTGCCCAAATACCCACATGCTTATCTCACTCTCGGTGTCCCTAGTCAGATGATAGTATTTGTCCCGCAATACAACTGACTCTTCTTCTCTGTCCACAAAAGAAAATAGAATACATAGATTATTTTCTAAGCGAGTCCGAGGAACGAGGACGAACATAGAATGTCGTCTATGCAGCAGATGTCCTTTTTGGGACATCTCTTCTTTGCTCCGTACCACTACGCAAACTCTCAGTACTCGTCGACTCTTAGTCGTCTTACTCGTTCTTTCGCCCCCGCCCACCACGCCCTCAGCAGCAAGCGTCTCGCAAATTAAAAATTAATTTTCATAATCGTCAGTTCAAAACAATCAACTCTAACCATCACTAACGTTCAATTTTGCTCGACGCATCACTCCCGAACACAAGAAGTCCGTTATAGTCGCGAGTGCGAGCTGCTGTTGCCCACCCGCCCTCACGGCTCATTTCGACCTCTCAGATTCGGAGCGTTGTTTCTGGCCGGAACCCCCTTCGGGGCTTTGCCCAAATACCCACATGCTTATCTCACTCTCGGTGTCCCTAGTCAGATGATAGTATTTGTCCCGCAATACAACTGACTCTTCTTCTCTGTCCACAAAAGAAAATAGAATACATAGACTATTCTCTCCAGCGGTTCGTTGAGAGTGCTTGGCATGCAAATTTTCCCTCATCTGTCTTAAAGCGATGCAAAGCCTGAACACGGCTACCAAATCAAGGGAGGAGACCTTGGTACCGAACCAGGTAAATGGTGCTATTGGTTCAACAGCATATCGATAGAGAGAGATGAATGGCTGGAGAGACATAGCGGCGCGGGAACGGAAGGGAGATCCCTGGACTTAGCGCCTGCAGCACTAAAAGGGCAGGCTGAGCGTTTCGTTATTTTAAGTCTCAAGTTGACAGTCCGCTGGCTGCCAGCACACTCATGGTGTTTCCTCCAGCTCAACGACAGCGCATTGCAACTACATTTGCAAAATCAAGTAATCTTCAAGGAGAATGTCGGATTCGCCAGACCTGCACCCGAGCTTCAGTTCATCGTGGCCAACGGTTGCTCCCTGTCCCAAACACCATGACGGACAATCTCATTCCTGTTTTCAAGCACCTACAACTCTCGAGCTTGAGGGACAGAGCCTATGCATGTTCAAGTTCGACGTCCATTCTTTCAAAACAATCGCCCCACCAACAAGAATGCTTTACAGCGAAAATATCCGACATCTCTGCTTCTGGGATCACTAAGAAGAAGACTCGGCCAAGATCTTTCAAATACTACATACCAAAGTGAGGGCCTCACAACAAACGATCGAGCATGAATAGTCTCCAGGAACATTGTCTTCAATTCCAAACTTGACCACCTTTGAACGGACCTACATAGCTCAAAACCTGATCGTCGTCGTGAGTTTTGTTAATACAACACTCACGAGACGGTCAATATCGACATCGGAACCCTGGATGGTGGCAATGTTCACCCTCAAGCTGCTGGACAGAGACTGTTTCTGCCGGAGCTGCCCGCATACTACTACGACAACAACTATGAAACAACGAGTGCGGAGCTCATATCACCCTGCTGCGCTTTGTGACGGTTCCATCATGATAATCTAGCCAAGGTCTCTCGAGTTTGCCTGTTGTTAAACAGTTTCCGTCTGGTGATCTTCTGCCAGTGTCTGCGCCTAGCTTTTCGCACATGATCGAGAATTTTTCCGACTTCACTCGTGAGCAGTACGCTGAAATGGCCCGCGCCCAGTCAGTCGATCGCAGGGACCACATCTGGAATGTATCACGTGTGCACGACTGCACTGATGAATATTGAATGCGCACCAAATCTTATCGTATTCAAGCATTTGCGTGTTGCCAGGCGGGATTTCTCTCATGCTCAATCTGTTTGAACATGATCACTTTGCGCATCGCATAATGGTTCTGACACACTGGCCGTTTCAGAGTTTTGCCTCGTTTGATCGAATGAGAATGGTAAAAATAACTGAACTTACACTCTTGCTCGACCGCCGAGCAACCGGCCTATTTGACTTACAGTGACATTTGCGTGACTGCCGACTTCTGTGGGGTGCCGATCGCAGTGGAAGGAATAGTAGTACAGCGCGGAACGTGTTGGAGTTGGACTGATTCGCTACCCACATTCTTGCACTTGATGTGACCAGAGCCAATCTACATCTGTATCATTTCCGCAGCACGTGAATGCAAGTGTTTCTACACATGTTTATTGGAAAGACTCGCGATGATCACCTAATTGGCAACAACAAATATTAGAATCAACTTGGTATGCAAAGTGTGCAACAAACAGCTTATGGCTCCATCGTATATACTCGAGGGATGGGATGGGAGATCTTCATAAAGGGCAAGAGAAAACGTACGGGATATATTAATGATGACCATTGGTATACTCAGAAGAGGAACAGCATAGAAAGAGCCAAAAACGAGCCCAGCGCCCAGGGTGTCTGATTATTACATCAGGATTGGTGTGCGAAGTTGTGTTAGCGACAGCGGGAGGTGTGGTGGAGGACGTAGAGGCGGCCTGTGGTTGCGGAGATGACTGAGGCTGAGCCGCACCGCTGGATTGTGTGGCGTTGGTATTGGGAGGGCGTGAGGTGCTTGCAGCAGGTTTCTTGGATTTCGGTAGAATTATTGACTTCCGGTTTTCTCTTGCTGACGCGTCCCTCTATGTGGTATGAGATGGGGTTTGAATATTGGAGAAGGACGAAAATGACATACACGTTTGCCCTTGGCATACGGAACGTTGACGACTGGTGAGTGACGCTCGTGCAGCTCGATCTCTGCACTACTGGATCTGGTAGAGAAAAGACTTTGAGCCCAGTGAAGAATGCTGGGTCGTGATGGCGGATCGTGTGGTGCAGAAGACTGAGAACATCAAGGTCAGGAAATGTGGTACTATGTAGATGAGACATGAGGGACGTACGTGAGCAGGATGTGGTGTGCCATCGAAAAAACCTTGGGGTACCCGATTGGAGACTTTGATTGGCTGGCGGACTGGACGTCGTGTAGCATCGGCCTAGAAATTGTTCCAATGCGATGAGATCTGTGATGAAAGAGTCACGTACAGCAAGTAGCGACTTGTCGCGCTGGTCCAACAGAAGTTCGTCGAGGCCAGCTTTTTTCACTATTGCAGAAATGTCCCATGTATACCCGTTATTGTCCCAGCAGCCAGTGGCTAGTAGCTTCCCATCTGCCGAAAATGAGACAAAAAACACGATATCTGATGCATGTTGGAGGGGCGAACTGATTAGCTGGTTGTTGTCGAGGTTCCATAATCGCGCTGTCTTGTCGTGCGATGCGCTTGCAAGGATGCGGCCATTCGGAGATATTGCAATGGATCGGACAGCTCGGGTGTGCCCATCGAGCAGTGCAATCTGTTTCCAAGTCGTAGTACTCCATATCCTAATCGAGGAATCCATTGACCCAGAGATAAGTGTTTTTCCATCTGGGGTCCAAGCCAGGCACATCACCCAAAGTGTGTGTCCTTCAAGAGTCGCGACAAGCTGGCCGGTCTTTGTATCCCAGATTCTGATTGGGAACTTGTAATCTGGGATATTCCAAGGCTGTTCGCGTCCGCTAGTCGCAAACGTGGTCATGTCTGGTGACTCGTACTGTTCGCGTCCGCCAGTCGCAAACATGGTCATGTCTGGCGAGCAGACGGCTGCGAACACGACTTCATGCCCTGTCTTGATTGGTGCAAGGATTGTCGCTCCCTTCTCCACGTCCCACTCCCTTACAGTCCCATCATGAGATCCGCTCAAGACTCGCTGACCATCTCCACTCCAGCAGACAGTGCTCACTCCCTTCGTATGCCCCATCCATTTCGCAATGACTTTGCCTGTGTCGATGTCCCACAACCTCACTCCACCATCCGTACTCCCGCTAACCACTTTCTTCCCGTCCGGAGACAACACTATACTCAACTCTACACTTTCTCCATCCCGCCAGTTGTCTCCTATCTGTTTCCCGCTCTTCAAATTCCATACCCGCAGCGAGCCGTCCGCTGAGCAAGTCATTATCCGCCGTCTGCCTGGCAGATGTATGACACCGTGGACATAACTGGTGTGTCCCTCAAATTTCTGGCGCGGCGTTATCTCTGATGTCTTCTGCATTTCAGCAATGGGTGGAGACATAGTCAACTACCGCGCGCAGCTCGTTTTAGCTTTCATACACAATGTCCACAATGGTCACTTACGACGATCAGCAGGTCTTGACACCAAGACACAATGAGCGTTTAGGTCAAGAGTGCACTGGAGATTGTGGGTGGTACGTTTCACATATATTATCTTCCCAGCGTACAGCATATATGCTGTGCAGCTGAAGCGCCCAAGCCTCGTTGCTGATCACGCTCTAACAGTGCCAATCTTCATTCTACAACGGACTGACCGTACACCGTCCGCGTGTCCCGCGACGACCTTACCTGATACAGCTTCACTCCGCTATCCTCAAGTGTATTCGTGCTCAGTTCGTTTATTGTCGGCTGCACCTTACGCGCGCTGATCAGTTTCTGGTAGCGATAAAGTGTACATCGCCCCCTCAGGCGTACAGAAAGAGCGCATTGAGCCTTCGCATATATTTGTCCTGCCTTATCCCCAGGCAGAGCCGTCTCCACTTACCGATAGGATTTACCTTCGTCGCCCCAAGCTAAACTTGAAAGAGTCTGCCTGCTCCCCGCTTTTCTGGAATGCTTTTACGATTCGTAACGCTGGCTCGTGTATACACACTCATTCTCAGAACGCGGTGATGGCAACGCTGCTCTGGGAGAAAGAGAAGATGTTCAGAATTTCTCATCAAGTGAGTTGGGCTAGCATGCTGTGAACATTTCATACTGATATTGTTTGCAGGAGGTATTGAGCTTTTGCTTTTTATCCTCCCTTCATTGATCTGTGGAAAGATGATCAAGGGCGTCCGAATCGGTGGACATGGCCCGACCCTTTCATACCTTGACACCCTTGAGGTCCCGATCATCGACAATACGCCTAACGAAGAAGACCTAAAGGACAGCATGAAAAAGGCCATGGAAAAGTATCCCAATGCTGCTGGTATTCTCGTTTTGCGGCAAGGTATTTATGTGTGGGGTATGTCATCCTCCAATCATCTCGGTTTCTACGTGTTAATTTCCTCCATCAGCCGACGATTGGCAGAAAGCAAAAACCCAAACAGAGGTCAGTCGCAACACATTTTAGATTCAGGCCAAAAGCTTAATGATATCAGTGTCTCGAGAAATAGGAGTCAAAATGAAATTAGCTGGTCTACCAACGGTGCTCGATGAATGAACGCTCAGTGCTCGACATGTGCTCTATCCTGCGTACATGTACGGAAACGAACGTTTCAATTCTCACCTCGCCACTGATGCCATCACAGACCTAAAGCACGAGACCGCGGAATATGAGTGTAACACATCCCCTGACTATATCATTTCAGATCCGTCCGGGAATTGTAACGAAAGACACTCGGGGCCGGAACCGCTGCAAGGCGATTTTCAGCAGGATCGTGTCTCTGCACGCCGAGAACAATGACTTGCGGAGGGCTGATCGGTGTTGGGACCAAGATCGATCCTACACTATGCAGAGCTGATCGACTCGTTGGTAAGTGTTGGGTGCGGTTGGGAAGCCTGAAGGTCTACACCAGTGAGCATCCCCGGTTTCGATATACTGGCTCGTTCTAAAGAGAATCTAGAGCTTAAAATTAGTTTGTTCCTTCTCCGCCGTTTGCTGGGCGTTCGCACAGAAGACAAGAAACAGACAAAAGTGTCGAAACCTGCCAAGAACGAGCTCCTGCTTATTGACATTGGTTCGACGTCGACTGGTGGGCGTGAAAGGGGATCTCGCGAAGATTCAAATGACTTGGCCCGCATGTACTGAGGTCGCGCTTTCGAGACGTAACGAGAAGCATTGGGGGCTTGTAGGCAAGTAATTATGTCCGCTCAGTAGGCTGATTCGCTGCAGGAAGTGTACAGCGTGGGACGGTGTTGGAGTTGGACTGATTCGCTACTCACAATATTCTTACACTTGATGTGACCGGAGCCAATCTGCATCAGTATGATTTTTGCAGCACGCAAATGCAAGTGATTTCATTTGACTAGTATTGGGAAGACTCGCGAGGGTCCGTATCCTAACCAGTGAAGCCTCGCGAAAAATTGTCAACGTGGTATGTAAAGTGTGTAATAAACGGCTTATCGCTCCACCGCATGTACTCGAGTGATGATAGATC
>JABBWD010000304.1:0-21526 GCA_016628565.1 Suillus placidus | reverse complement strand
GGTATGCAATCTCGTGCTTTGTGTACTTTGATAAGTACATTTTGATTATATTTCTGTACTACGCTCTGTGTCCGTATACAGGCCCTAACCCTACCCTTTCCGCATGCAGTTTATTTTGTCATTTCCCAGTGAATGAACGTGTCTTCTTACTTGAGTTCTTATATAAAAGTGGTCAAAAGGCAATGACACCACAATTACACTTTTGTTAAGACTAAATGCTGCCAACAACCAAGTTCATGGTCTACGACTTTTCAAACTTTCGTGGTAGATAATGCAGTGTTTGTGGAGGTTACCTGCTATACAGCCTGGTGGATAACTTCTATTTGGGGTTCTACAATAAGTCTAGCTATATCTGGCAAGACAGATAATGTAGAGTAGTAGATAAGATTTATCTAGTCTTTTATATGATTAGACAAAGTGATAGATAGTTTGAGTGAATTCCTCTAGTCTTATGTTTGACTAGACAGAAAATAAAGGATGGTGCATACTATGCACAAAACTAGGTAGCAAATAGTGCTAGAGAATTCCCCTGCCTAAATAGGACTTATAAAAGGAATTGGGTAGAAGCTGATTGGATTTCCCTGCACAAGAGCAAATGGGTTTAATCCAGGATATGGATATAGATGCAGATAGTCCAACAAAGGGATCTGCGGCACAGGTAAAAGGCTTAACTTGATATTCCTAGTCCTCTGAACTATATGTCAGATGCACACTAAGGAATACAGGTACAGTCAAGAAAAGAGTAGATGATTTCAGAGCAAGCAACCTAAATGTACTTGGTCTGCACTTTCTGGCGAACACATAGAGTGTTGGTGTCAGAGAAAGTGGAAGAATGAAGTGTTTCTTTTGGAGTTAAAGAAAGTTCTTATTCTTGTGGGGGAGATGGGGTCTCCTTAAATACATGAGAGAAGAGAAACTGTATAGTACCAGAAATAAAGTTGGAAAAGAGAAATGACATCAGATTTGCATCATAATGACCTCATGGTGGAGCAAGTGGAGCAAAAAATGGAGTCAAGTGGAGCAGATGTGGAGCTGAGTGTAGCAAAACATTCTAGCATCAATGACATCACTATGACATCAGAAATGACATCAGAAATACCAGCAGAATAGTCTAGAACTCTCTGTGAGCTGAATGACATCATTATGACATCATACCCTAAAGGTACATTTTGTGAAGTATCTGGGAGGTCAAAGAACAGTACATAAAGAAATGAAAGAAAAGATGGAGAAAATAAAGCAGAATAAATCATAAGATGAACAAAGCAATACACAAGCTTTTTGATAGGGTTTTGGTCAGGCTCCTTCCCACCTCCGCTTTGAGTGTAGAGGGGCGACATCTGAGGGACGTAGATACTTGATCCTTGTTTGATATGTCACGTGCTACAAAATTTTCAAACCCAGCACAACCTTATTCCCCTCACACTCTCACCGGAGGCTGGAAGATAACATTTGTAAACAGACGTCAGCCACAGTGATGGTGACCGTAGAACCCTACAACAACTAGTTTACACCTAGCATAGGGTTAAGACTTTTCTAATTGATATGTTCATTTTCTGCCTCGGTTAATGTTACACCCGCTCCGGTATGGGATATGGCACCCTCGTTATCTGAAATCCATCTCCAGACACAGCAAAAATTCGGTGTTCGCCCATGTCTGTGGCAGCTCAAGTGGCGCGCGCACTTCTCCAAGGCAACCAGGATGTACTGTGTATTGCAGGGACTGGGATGGGCAAGACACTAGGCTTCTGGATACCATTACTGTTCCGCAACAATAGCATTCAGCTGGTCATTACCCCATTGAACTTACTTGGTAAACAAAATGCCACATCTCTCGCGAAGGCTGGAATCTGCGCCATAGCTATCAATGCAGAAACCGCTAGCGCTGCAAATTTGTTGGTCAGTGTTACTTTGAAATGTGCAGAAAACTTACCACTCACTTAACAGTAGGCAATCAAAGCCTTGAAATACCGCGCCATTGCAGTTAGCCCCAAGCAGATCATGAAACCAAACGGCGACTTTGAAAAACTTCTCAAGGACCCACTTTTTGCTTCTTACCTTGTGAGTGTTGTCATCGACGAAGCGCACTGCATCACCGAATGGGGAGATTTCCGTCTGGAGTATCGACAATTAGGCCGCCTTCGTTACATCCTGCCATCGACTGTGTCAATCATGATCACCTCCGCTACCCTCACGAAAGTGTCGCTGACGAGTACCACTCGCCTTCTCCATATGCATGCTGACAAGATGGTCACAATATGTCGCTCAAGTGACCGCCCGAACATCAAGATTGGAGTCAGCACAACACTGCATTTCTCTGCTCATCTCCTCAATACTAAAGTCCTCTACCTGTTGTGTAGTCGTGTGCGATGGTCCAAAGTGCCAACCTCCTTCTTCTGACGAGATTAATTTAATCTCTCTGACATACTGCTCTCTTGTAGCTCTGTTGGCATATTGCAATGTATCGACTTGACGAGAAGGATGTTCTATGAAAGCATCGAAGATTTCATTACAATGAATGAGAAGATCTTCAACAAGATGATGTCCATTATATTGTTGGCTTTGCAGAATTGATAAGACGAACTGAGAGGCACTTAAATTGCAGTCTTGTAGCGCTGCAATCACTGTGTCCATACCGGAGCGGGTGTAACATTAACCGAGGCAGAAAAATGAACATATCAATTAGAAAAGTCTTAACCCTATGCTAGGTGTAAACTAGTTGTTGTAGGGTTCTACGGTCACCATCACTGTGGCTGACGTCTGTTTACAAATGTTATCTTCCAGCCTCCGGTGAGAGTGTGAGGGGAATAAGGTTGTGCTGGGTTTGAAAATTTTGTAGCACGTGACATATCAAACAAGGATCAAGTATCTACGTCCCTCAGATGTCGCCCCTCTACACTCAAAGCGGAGGTGGGAAGGAGCCTGGGTTTTGGTAGGCTTTTAACTTTTCTCCTTGGTTATTTCTAGTCAAAGTAAATAAGCCAAAAGATAGGTTTTAACCTAAGCTTTCATATGACTATCAACTTGGACTAGGTCAATATATGATATCTTTATGATATATGACTTTTCTTCAAAACACCATATTTTTGCATGATTAGAGCATGCAAAGTGAACTGTTGCACTTGAGTCTATACTCAAATTGCATTTTGTGTAGTCTGAGGACCAAGCTAACAGACTATGTATATATGGGATAATATGTCATATGCTGTTCTGCATGATTCCCATATCATGCAGGACAATGTCCTGCCATCGAGTCTGCTGGGTCTCTTCCCTCCAAACGAGCATGCACATCCCTCCAGCCTAGTACATCATTTGTTTAGATTTTGATCCATTTGATTTTGTTGATCCGCTGCTTCTGCTTCTGCTTCTTCCATTGATCTGCTGTTCCATTGTAGTACATCATGAGTCTCATATCACACTTGGTCTTACAATCATGCTTTACTTGTTCTGTCGTAGTTATCATCATGTGCTCATGTTTTATTTGCTTTGAATCCATATTGTCACTCTCAGACTGCTCATCAGACTTGTGATTTTGTGTGATCAAAATAGTTACTAAATAAGGCTATATTATGGTGACTATAATGCTGTCATGGTGGTGGGGGACCTATCTGAGGTTACGTTAGGTGTATGTTAGGCAAGTGGAGTCCCCCAGCTCCATGCTTGGGGGACTCAGACAAGTTTTAATTGCGAACCGAGAGAGATAAGTACATGACATGGTAGTAAAGCAAAGTGGACGTGAGGCTCGAGAAAGTGCGCTCGACTGAGCAATAGAACTAGTCCAGCAGGCAGAAAAGAGACATGAGTGACGGAGGCACGATGGACATGCTAAAAG
Organism: Suillus placidus; assembly: GCA_016628565.1. Classification (NCBI taxonomy): domain Eukaryota; kingdom Fungi; phylum Basidiomycota; class Agaricomycetes; order Boletales; family Suillaceae; genus Suillus; species Suillus placidus. Next base: position 17,697 of record JABBWD010000304.1, on the reverse strand, counting down.
GCTAATCTCTTTTTTTTTTTTTATAACATTTTGTCGTATGTTTTGTGGTCTTGGTGCCAGTAGGATTCAGAATGTGAGCTGGATTGATAACAGGAAAGAAGCCGAGCTAGAGTTGTCGAGCAATGATGTGAGCCGAGAGAGTCATATATGCGAAGTGTCCGAGTTTGTTGGCGCGCGAGCTGAGCCGTGCAGTAAAGCATTTAGTAAGAACGCATGTTGGCATATATACTTTTTGAATTCATCAGAAGACCACCGACCTGCAGCCTGAATAAGATCTGGGGTCATTCCCGCAATAGCCAGAGCCGTTGCGCCCCCAGCTCTCATCAAATGACCTGACATTGCCGAACCGCAATGTTCCCGCAATCTCCGCAGGAACCAACTACGTGTTGGGATCGAACCAGCGCCTGTCAACCACAGCGCTGGGCGGCATGGAAATGCGGCGTCACAGTAAGCAAAATAGCGTCGCAACAATGGTAGTGGGTCAAGTCCGGTTACAGAATCCGACAAAAGGAGGATGGTTGTACCAGTCCCCAAAGTATCGTTCTTCTGGTAAGGCAAGGTGTATTCGATGGAATTGAGCGTGATGGTGAGAGTGTGTCGTAAGGGCACCTTTCGATAAGTCTGATGTTTGATGGTGTCAGGCCACGTGAGTTCCCTGAGGCGTTGCAGAGTCAGAAACCCGGTAAACAATAATGCGAGGAACAAGCTATCATCATGTTCAGGTGACACTGCGAATATCCCGCGCACTTGCCGCAGGTCATCGACACACAATGGTAACTTCCTCTGCACAGGTTTTGACATCCGCCGTTTGCAGCCGCGCAGGGTCCGTGACACAAGAGAAGAATGTCGAGCTGCCCGCACACCAGGATAAGTGTCTTCGAGTTGACTTGTGATCCCCGAAAGATAAGAGTCGACAGAACGTGGCTCAATATGATGTGATAGCCAAACCACATAGAAAGACAAGGTATCCACCGTGGGATCGATAGGGAGCTGATGAAGCCGACAGAAGGTAATATAAGAGTTGAGATGCGAATCATAGACAGAAGCTGTGGTCGAATCGAGAGCGAAGCCAAGGGCGATTGAGCGCTCGTATAAGAGACACTCACGTGTCCAGGCTACCCTTACAGGTTGCCTGGACGATGAGGAGAGTTGCATCATTTTTTGGCTGCCCCCAGCGCATCTCGAGGGGGTTCAAAATCAAAGAAGTTGGCAGCCGGAGCCAACTGCAAGACACGTTCATTCTGGAATTGTGAAAGTGCATCTGCAACCCCATTCTCGGATCCAGGGATGAACTCGACTCGCAAATCCACTTTATACTCGAGCAGAATATCAACTGCTGCGAGCAGGATGGAATTATAGGGAGGATGTGCATGAAGTGAGTTGAAAATCGCCACAGTATTGCTGTTATCTGTGTAGATGAGCATCCTCGATGGGATCTCAGTCATGTTAGGGATAGCGTGTAATGCCAAACAGACGGCAAGGGCCTCGAAGAAGAAAATGGTGTCTTTCGGCCCATTAGAAGGTAATGGGGATTGTCCTGCAAAATTGTCATAAGGGAACCACACACCCATTCCCAGACCTGATGCATCCGTGTAGGCAACCACCACGTCATCCGAGAGAGGGTCGAAGTCCAATGACTTGTAGAACAAGAGGCCGGGAAGATGCTCCATATGCTTCACCATCCATTCCAGTTCCGAAATGATAGTGTTATTGACATGAAGTCGAGCGTGAGGTTGGTCCTTCCCGCGAATCTTCTCGTATATGGCAGACAGCCCTGGTTTGAGCAAAGGAAAGATGTTAAAGCTCCATTCACACCATCCAGCAAGTTGCTGATACTCGCGAAGTGTCCACCAAAAATTCTTTCCCCCAAATAGTCGCAAATGTTGAATGAGTGCGTCCTTTTTGTGTGAAGGCAAAGTGGCGGACATGGCGTTAGGGTCAACTTCAAAACCGATAACTGTCAATGGTGCACCAAAAAGTTGCTTAGGGTAGTCATGAGGTACTCCAATCTCGTCCCAAAGCTGTAACAGACGAGTCTGCTTCTCTGGGTAGTAACATTGATATGGCGCGTAGTACAGCATCCGTCCAGCTAGCTCGAACGAGAAAGAGTCGTCCATATAGAGTTTGAGTGCCTCAATGAGGGCGTGATTAATCGCAATCCATGCAACAAGGGACATGAAGGATATCCAGACTTTCGGAGAACCTCATCCTCCGAAATTGTTGTTTCGGTCAACATGCCGTTGACCACGTACCGTTAACACCTGCTTGGCTTGCCACAGCGGGTGCATTGGTAGCCTCTGGAATGCTTGGGAAACATCTGATTTGAACAGCACAAGTTCTTCATCAGGATGTTCCCGCCTAAATTGGAGTAGCGAAGCACCGAGGGAATGTAAACCATCAAGCTTGGTACCTTTGATAGAATCTGAATCAATGATGGAATTAAGTGAATAATCGCCAGCAGTGTGGTCGACAATAAGGCGCAGCTTGTCAGAATTAGGTTTGGGCACCGTGTGCATCGGAACGCTATACATTCCAGGCAACAGATCACTCCCAAAGCTTTCAGATACTTGGCCGAGTCGTATTTCTTCTTCGAGCTGCTCCTCGATGAACTTTTGCTGTTCCTCTGTCTTCGCACAAGTTTGCATTGAGTTATCATTGATCAAGGGGTAAGATTTGTCAGAGGCATCGGCCCATGGCCAAAAACCTTCCCGTAAGGCTCGACACACCGATTGAACAAAAGGTTGATTCGGTTTACTAACAGAGCTTGAAACCGATCAACATTGATCGGCGTCACTATTTTGAAGAGTTCTGGATGACCAGCGACTGTATGCGCAGCATCACTATCAGCAAGGTATGTGCTGTTGGTACTGGGTCTGCATATTCAGTAGAATGAGCCATTGGACTAAATGAAAGGTCTGTCGGGGACCAAACCAATCCTCGGCGAAAGTGTGGGCATGTGAGGTAGCGTTCAGTCTGCTTTGGACTTTCCATCCTCATTGTGTTTCGTTCTGACATGATGGCAGGCACACACTCGGCCGTCTTGTTCAACATTGCAGATGTGGGCAAAGCGGCAGGAGGCCGCGCTACGTGTACACTCTCCATTGTTCCATTTTCGGCATGGATCGTGTTTGGCTGAGGGATCTTGTCCTCCACCAGTGGATTTGCTAGACTCGCCTGAGTCATTGTGCAATCTTCCACCAGCGGAGAAATGTGAACTGTAGATGTCTTTGAAACACTCAAAGTCGGACAACTCATACCTGCGAGTGTTTCCAACTCTGAATCTGACGGATTTATCATATCGGAGGACCCGTCCGTGACAATTTTCCAACTGTTGGTCAAATTGTTCATTGATGTGCTCTGAATAGGCGTCAAGTTCAGCCTGTCGGAAAGGGAAAGCGAACTTGATGGCTCGAGCTGCCCTATTCCACGCGGTGTTCCAATGGCCTTGCGTGGTAATTTTTTTTGTGGCTGTTTCGGAGATACCGTAGGTGAGCTCAACATCTCCAATGGTCTCACTATGCTTGTCGACGGCTTGTGAAGTGGTGATGATGGTATGGACAGCATCGAGGTTGATGCTTCGTCCTGCAACAATATCTGCCCATCCGGATTCGTGAAATTCTGGACTGCGCTCATGGTACATGAGCTTGAGCCTAGCTTGTTTCTGATCTTGCGCCCAGTTTTGGAGGATACGGATGGTGCGTCTGAGATTGGCGGATAGGGGTCTAGACAGTTCTTGGTGAACCGTTGGCTTAAAGTCAAGGCAGGTAAAGTCGAGTTTAGCTCGCTTTCGAGCAGGTTCACCTGGCTCGATGCTGACTTGTCGACTCCTGATATCCTCTGCAGGAGACTCTTCTTCAACGTGTGAGTTGGACACTGGTTCAACCGAACATCGTTCTCTACACACTTCTTTTCCTCTTCGATTGGCTCGATTCTGCTCTGACTCCCATTCGTCGAGCATGGACATGTAGATAGCCGCAATTGTAGAGGGATCTTCGCCCGAGCTGAGGGGTAGGCTTTCCTTGATGATTCCGGAGATGACATAGGCTGCGTCAAACTTGGTGCCTTTGGAAGCTCTGAAATCTTTGACAATGTCAAGGCATCTCTTTGCCACGTTTTGTTGGGGTAGATGCGATCCATCAGTGTCGGTCTCAACTGAAGTCCCTCACATTCCAGGTCCCCTAAGAGACGATTGGGTTTGCGATGTATTGGCAGCATTATTGTTCGAGGGACCGGGTTCTGACATATGTTTAGGAAGTATGACCAAATTTAAAGTGAAGCGATAATTTAATTGAGACGAAAAACAGACGGTGCAGAACGTGCACGAGCAGATGGTGCTCAGAGGAAAAGTGTGCGACATGCAGCAAATGGACGTCAGTTAGACACTATATCCAGAATGAAAAGGGGCCTCTGACGATGCTGAGTCATGAGGCCTAGATTGAACCAGCGTCGCGAAACGATTCAACTTGGTTAAACAAGTTTAACCCCGAATTATTTTTTCCCCACCTCTTGTCCTTTGGTCTGACTTGTTACTGGCAGAAAGGTGATCAAGGGAATTGGGGAAAGTGAGATTGGCAGGAAAGGTGGCAGGGAGGTGCAGCTTGGTGGATGACTTATGACTTGGTGCATAATCCTCTTCTGTGAATATTCCAGGATTTATTGGTCTAGTTCCACTTTTTTTCCATGCTTACAGAATTGTTTCCTCTTTACAGCACTTTGCAAATATCATGACAGTTGTCCGCTTTCAGAGAAAGAGAAAAATAAATAAAACACATAGCCACAGTCGTTATCTATCCATGTTATTCTCTACTACTATGTTCCGCAAAATCAGCCGTGACGTCAAAATTGCTGCAATGAAACTCTACAAAGATGCTCATATGTCCAAAGACGACATTATACACTGTGTTGGCTTCTTCAAAAGCACCTTCTGGCACACACTCAAGCTATGGAGGGAGACAGGTGATGTCATCACTCTGTTGTGCACTACTCATGGCCACCCCCATCTTCTATACTACGACGATGTTAATTACCTTGTCTGACTCATCAAACACCATCCTACATGGTTCCTGGATGAGCTTGCCAAAATGCTCGACAGTAACCGGTTCATTTCCATTCATTATGTCACTGTTCATCAGACACTGGAGTGTGCTGGGGTTTCCTACAAAAAGTTGTGGCACATTGCCAAAGAGAGGAATGAGCTGTGTCATGCTGAGTTTGTTGCTCACATGGCACAATACCAGCCAGAAGAAATTGGGTTCCTGGATGAAACTTCAAAGGACGAATGAACTCTGGGGAGAGCTTGGGGCCATTCAAAGTGTGGGAAACATGCAGAAAGTCAGCAGCCTTTCATCAGAGGATCACAGGTGTCTGCACTCGGTCTGCTCACGATTGATGGAATGATTGCCTCAGCAGTTATTGAAGGATCATTCACCACTGTGAAATATATTGAGTTTCTGGAATTGACAGTTGTCAGTGTCTTTCTGCTTTGTACTACCAGATGACAGACCGTACTGACCTCTGTAAAACTTCCTCTCTGCCAGCAATACCCTGGAAAACTCAGTGTCCTTGTCATGCAAAGATCCATCACGGAGAAGGAGTTGTGGAAATGATTTCATTGCATGGTTGGTCTTGCTCTCAATTGCTAATCTAAATCTGACTATGTTTTCTAGGTGTACAACTTGAATATCTTCTGCCATACTCTCTGGACTTGAACCCTATTGAGGAAGCTTTCTCAAAGATCAAGGCTTTCATTTGTCGTCACAAGGACTATTTTGTGGGCTCGGATAGCATTATTTTTGATGCATATGAAGCCATGACAATCATCACAGACTCTGATGCAATCTCGTACTTTATACATGCAGGATACTTCTAGTGTACAGGAATAATGTTTGTCCACAGCACAATGAAAGCAATAGTAGTACATTCATAACAACCATGGTGGAAACAGCAGCAAACTTGAACCTAACCTTGATGAGACTATTGTTTGACAGCATCCTTCATCGCTGCAATCTCGCCATTCATGAACCCCATTTCTTTCAGCTTGGAGACCACAATGTACTTGATGGTACGTGTTCCTGTGTAGCTGTTGTTGTGTAACTTGGTCAGGATTGCATTCGCAAGTGAAAACTTAGTGCAGAAATCAATGAGTGTGAGATTGAGACCAGGCTGCATCGTTGGAGGTAGGAGGGGCATTAACTCTCAGTCTCCATGTGGCAGTGCTACTATATTGGCAGCATTCTCGGATGCCAGGGGACGAAGGAACCCAAGGAGCTCAGGTGGTATGTTGAAGTTGATGGTTGGAGCACTGGACGTGTTCTTGTCACAATCAGCTAAACATTGCTGAAGGAGAGGTGATTTTGCAGCCATTTGGTCGTCATGCAAACCATCAAAAGCACGGTGGTTTGGAGGTTGGTTTACAGTTGCGATGTAGGGTTCATACTTACTCTAGGCTTGTAGAGGCTGGTTTTCTTTGTGTTTGCATTTTTGGTGTTTACATAATGAATCAATTCTTCACCACTTACCAGTATGAGTCTGAGTGCTCAGCTAGTTTTTGCCTTATTTCCTCTCCTCTGAGCCTTGAGTCTAGTACAGAAACCCTTTAGGGTCGGATAGCAGCTAGGCACTGCAAGACCCAACACATTGTTCTGCCTCACCAGCAGAATTGTTGTATTCACAGCGAGTGGTGGATTCTTCGCCTATAAAACCATGAGTGGCTAATTATGAGAGCGAGAAAAATCTTAGACAACCATTGCAGCAGCCCAGATCTGAAAGTGGTTGTGGCTAAGCAGAAAATGTTCCTTGTTATCCACAGGAATGTAACATTGGCCACTCAATGGGCACCCTGCCTTGTTACAGATGCACTGGTTTCATAGTGTCTTGACATGTGCAGCAACCTCGATGTTCAACGGAAGTTCATCTGGGGTTTTCAAACATTCATGTCAGCATGTTTGTCTTGTTACCTATTCTTCATGCTCACCTTGCCTTTCTTCTTCTTCTTTGGCCTGTCAGCACTGTCATCGTCAGTCCCATCATCTTCGTCATCACTGCCAACATTGTTTTCTTTCCCTGTCCCTTTCTTGATCAAGGTATTGTCACCTAACACTGCATATATGCACTCATCTGATGTACCTTCTTGAGAATAGCCTCAATAATAACCTTCACTTGAGGGTCCTTGCACTTGATGGCTGCTTCACATAGGTTGTCGAAGTCATCTTCATTTGCAAGTGGGATTGGAGATGTTTGATGTTGAGGCACCGAGAATGTGAGTTCGTAGTCTGAGAGATCAGGTTTCTTAAGCTTGAGACGTTCGGCAAGCTTCTTGGTAATCTTGACCTTCACTTCATCCCAATCCAAGTCATGTGCAATTTTGAGGAGTGCTGCTACATCTTTTTGTCTTTTGTCAGGCTTCTTCATCTCATTCTGGGGATATATAGCTAATATAAGGTTGATTGGTGTAGTGTTGGCTGAGTACTATGATGTCACTATGAGCTGGCTCTGCTCTAAGTCATCTGAGAGTATGACAAACTTTTTTCTGGCTGTTCCTTGGGAGGATGGCCTTTCTTCTTTGTCTTTTCTGGTTCAGCCTAAGGTGATGGGCTCCACAAAGGGAGGACAGTGGATTCAACAGACACAGATTGCTCACGCTGACTCAGAGGGGAGCTCATAATTTTAATGATACTGTTGTCAGAGAATGTATTGAAGAATATACTGCTGTATGGTAGGGGCATAAGATACAATATATTAAAAGATGTGCCCTGGATTCATGATGCGTGTTGTTTGGTCTAATTTGAACACCATCATTTTTATTTCTTTCTCTTTCTCCAACAGTGGACAACTGTCATGCTATTTGCAAAGTGCTATGTATATGTCTGCTCTCACCTTCATATACTTTTGAATCACATGTTGCTTCTTAATCCCTTCCCTCATCTCTTCCATCACCACTTTTGCAGCATCTCTGCCATTGCCTCTGCAGAGGACCAAAAATCCCCAAAATACCAACACTGAGGGGTTGTAAATATACGAGTCTGGCCTAGCGAGGGAAGACGAGACTCAGCGGAAGTTAATAACAACGCTTTATTAATAGTACCTAGCGAGGGAAGACGAGACTAGGTACATGAGTCAGTGAGTGTGTCAACTACACAATACAAGATGAGCTCACCTCAGCGGAAGTTAATAACAACGCTGAGGTGAGAAGATATTCGAAGCGAGTACATAAGGGTCTATGGAGGATCTGTGGCTGAAGAGTGGAAGGTGCTATACAGTACATAAGAAAGGTAGTCAAGAATGCATAACGGGAATACTCTTATGTCAACACACCCCCTCACCGAGACGCCAGCCGCAAGCCGGGTAAATGTTTCTCAAAGAGAGGCCGAGCAAGGGCTTTGGTGAATATATCAGCAGTGTTCATGTGCGAGGGAACCCATTTGAGTAAGAAAGTCCCCTCCTCGATGTGTTCGCGAATGAAGAGATAGCGGACGTCGATGTGTTTTGAACGGATATGGTTCCTCGCCTCAGTTGAAAGCGAGATTGCGCCAGTGTTGTCCATGTAAATTAGGATGGGGAACGCGAGTGGTACATGAAGCTGAACGAGGAGGGATTTGAGCCAAAGGCCCTCTTGGATTACATGCGTGACGGCCATGTATTCCGCCTCGGTTGAGGACAACGCATGAGTGGTTTGCTTTTTGGATACGTGTGCAATAACACCCCCAGCGAAGAACCAAACATACCCCGAGATTGAGAGACGATCCACTGGGGAACTCGCCCAGTCAGCATCGCAATAGGCATGAAGGCCTTCGTTGACGCGAGCACCCCCGTAGTGGAGCCGGAGATTCTGAGTGCCTGAGATGTAACGCAGTAGGCGTTTGGCAGCTGCAAAATGCGCGAGGGATGGGTTGGAGTTATGCTGAGCGAGGGAGTTGACTGCGTATGAGATATCGGGGCGAGTGCACACTGCGAGGTACAAGAGTTCCCCGATGAGTTTCCTGAATTTGCTAGGGAGGTTCTCAATATCGTCATGGGCGTCATGCGGCTTGCCGAATGGGTGATGAGAGTCGAGCGGGAGACGGACGGGATTGCAATTCAAGAGTCCGTATTCGTCGAGCAAGTAAGTGATATACTCGCCTTGGTGCATCCAAAGCTGGCGAGTTGCAAGGTCGCGCTCGAACTGTATGCCGAGAAACTTCCTGACGGGACCCATGTCCTTTATCCCGAAACGCTGGTCGATCTTTTGTTTGACGAAGGCGAGGAATGGGGAGGAATTGGAAGTGCCGAGGCCATCGTCGACATGGAATCCGATGATGCAAATGGTGCGTGTGCCGGAGAGGACTTTGTCAAAAAGGAACACTGCGTGATCGACAGCACAGCGAGAGAAACCAAGTTCCGTCATGACAGCACGCACCTCTTCGTACCATTCCATTGCGGACTGTTTAAGTCCGTAGATGGTGCGAAGCATTCGCCAGACTCGAATACGCCAGTCTCCCTCTTCAAACCCCTTGGGCTGCCTCATGTACAGCTCCTCCTTGAGCACCCCCCATAGGAAAGCCCTCTTCGCATCAAACGAGTCGAGGTCCCATCCGTTTTTGCACGCAATCGCTGCGATAAGGCGTAACGAGGCAGTCTTGATGACCGGGGCAAAGGTGGCGCCATAGTCAATCCCCGGGATTTGAGAAAAACCCTGGGCGACGAGACGTGCCTTGAAGACAGGGCCGCCTTTGTCGTCCTCCTTGAATTCCAGCACCCACCGGTTTCCTATCGCTCGGCGTCCTTCTGGCAGTGAGGTGAGTTTGTAAACTTTCATCTCGGTCATAATCCCAAGTTCCTTCTTCATCGCCGTAAGCCATTCCAAACGGTCTGAGCGCAGCATTGCCTCCTCATAGGTGGCAGGGGGAATCTTCATGTCATAGTCTGCGCTCATGGGGTTGCGCTTGCGATCGCTCCGAATGGTAATGTTCGCCTGTTCCTCGATGACGACATTGGCAAACACCTCAGGTACGTCTATGTTGGGCTCGATCTCCTCCAGATTCTCTGGGATTGGAACAGTGTCTGTTGCTGACTCTTGCACCCCCTCGCTCAAGGGAACCACCCCCGCACGATTGTGACGAACGTCCCGAAGGGCCTGCAGACGTGCACGAGAGGATGCAAGGTCGTCCTGGAAGGCACGGCCAGCCTCAGTGAGCACGCGAGATCGCGCCGATCGACGAACAGGAGGAGGTGGGGGAGGAAGAGCTGAAGGTAGAGTTGCAACAGTGCCGGATGAAGGAGCAGGGATGGAGGAGGCAGTGTCAGAGTCGTCATCTGAGTCAGAGGAGGAATGGGACGATCCAGGCATGTTCTCATCGAAGATGACATCGCGGGCGATGAAGAATGTGCCATTGTCAGTAGCACGGAGTCGATAGCCTTTTGTACCCTCAGGATACCCAACAAAAATTGCGTGACGCGAATGGGGGCCTAGTTTGGCCTGCAGCTCAGCGGGGATGCGAGCAAAGCAGCGCGCCCCAAAAATGCGAAGGTGGGAGAGATCAGGCTGACGACCATTGACGAGTTCAAAGGGAGTGGTACCGGCAACAGGGAGAGCACTAGACTCAGACCTGTTCCAAAGGTAACAGGCGGTTAGGACAGCTTCACCCCACATATTGGCAGGAAGGCGTGCAGTCTCCAGCATCGCGAACATGCGTCCTTCCAAGGTGCGAATGGCTCTTTCCGCTTTTCCGTTCTGTTGGTGTGCATAGGGCGCTGAAAGCTGCCTCTCTATGCCAGCCTCCTGGAGGGCACGCGTGAACTCATGACTGATAAACTCACCACCGTTGTCTGAACGAAAGACTTTTACGGTGCGTCCAGTGTGGTTCTCCCATCGAGCACGAATGATGCGCCACGCGTCCAATGCCTGGTCTTTGCTAGCGAGAAGCTGCACGTTAAGAAGGTTGGTGTGGTCGTCGAGAAAGACTACAAAGTGGAGTTTGCCGTGTGGTGTGATGACGGGGAAAGGACCACATAGGTCAGAGTGCACGAGATCGAGCATCGCCGCTGCCCGTGGTTCAGTAGAGGAGGGGTAAGGACGACGAGGGTGCTTGGCGACAATGCAAGACTCGCAGTGCTGCAAAGGCGTGGTGTCGGTGACAATAACGCCCTTGGCGATAAGGGGGAGACGTTTCACGGCATCGCCGCCGGGATGACCCATTCGGGCATGCCAAAGGTCCCATGTGACAGGCACACGTGCGAATGCCGAGAGTTCCCGCGATAATGATGGAGAGGCGGCTGTGGGACGGACAAATTGTAAGTCTAAGAAGACCAACTTCCCAGTCATAGGGATCTCCCCAATGCACTTGCTCTGAAAGACGAGCTGACAGCGAGCGGGTCCAGGTAAGAAGTTCACTGCCCATCCTTTCTCTACCATGTAACCAACTGAGAGCAGGTTTACCATGGCGCCTGGAGCGTGAAGGCAGTTGGTGAGCCTGAGACGTCGTGTCTTGCCGCCAATACACAAGTTCGCTACACAATCTCCACGCCCAGAGGTGGGAAGACGACCGTGATTCGCGGTTTTGACGGTCACGCGAGAATCAGTGGAGAAGGTCCAGAAGTACTCCCGGTCAGTAATCAAGGTAGACGTGGTGCCGGAATCGAGGATGGTGGACATTGACTGACGCACAATACAGGCAATGTCTTCTGCACTGGGCGTTGAGTCGTCAGAGAGCTCCTCGATGATGGCACATGCCAGATCTGAGTCGGACTGATTTGGTGAGGACGTTTTGGACTTAGCGGCAGGCACTTCTGACGTAGCAGCAGCAGCAATGTCTTTCTTGAACGGCTTTCTCGTCATTCGAGTGGGGTTACCTCCCTTGCCCTCCATACCTCCGCCGGGCTGGAAGCAATGCTCTCGATCGTGAGTGAGTGACCGTGGTAAGCCTGCGCAAGCTGGATTCTCACAAGCGATCCCCTTAGGATTCGCCTTATGCATGCGGATTCCCGTTTTCTGATTCGCCCTTGTGTCTGAAGCGATGTTGGTGTACTCCGACCCAGGGCCAGACAACTTTCGCTCACTGCGAATTCGGTTGGCCTCTTCAGAGAGAGAGGAAGCAACAGTAGTGAAGGACATCTTCGGGGCTGCAACAACGGCGGTGGAGCTCGTAGTGGTGGAAGAACCAGAGGCAAGGAGGGAGGAATGTGAGTTGCTGTATGATGTCATGGTCATGCATTTGAAGATGATCCATTCAGGTGTCTGCGGCAGTCCCTGGAGGAGGAGGAATACGGCTTCTCCATCGGTGAACGTTATTGCCATTTCGGCAAAACGTCTTCTGGCGTGTTCGAAGACGCTGATATAGCGGGAGACGTCGTCTGCGTCCTTGAGCTTCTCAGCGAAGAGCTGTGCTCGCAGCTCGAATTGGGAGCTTATGTCCAGTCGGCCGAAGTGCATGGCAAGGACGTCCCATTGCTGTCGAGCGGTGGAAGCCTCGTTTAGAAGTCCTTGGACGACAGCCGAGAGCTTCCTGCAGATAATCCCTTTAGTCTGCGCGTCTTCTTTAATCCAGTCCATCATGGCTTGCTTCTCAGTGGCAGTGGGAGCTCCAGGGTTAACGGCTGAGGGCATTACGGATGCATACTCTGCGAAGTTGTTGGGGTCGGTACCAGTGCTACAATGGCTCCACAACCCCTCGCCTTGCAGTGCAAGGGCTACTCCTCGTCGCCAACTAGGATATTCATCTGCGCTTGTCAATTCAACGATGTGATCATACTTCCCCATTTTAGAGAGTGATACGTTGATTTGCGATAGTTACGGAATGCAAGTATTCGAATGGAGAATGAGATTTGAACGTTTTCGTCTTTCCGTGAGCTTAAGTTTGACTTCGTAAATTCTGCGCTTGGTTAGAGCGCAGGGCTCATAACCTATACGAGTCTGGCCTAGCGAGGGAAGACGAGACTCAGCGGAAGTTAATAACAACGCTTTATTAATAGTACCTAGCGAGGGAAGACGAGACTAGGTACATGAGTCAGTGAGTGTGTCAACTACACAATACAAGATGAGCTCACCTCAGCGGAAGTTAATAACAACGCTGAGGTGAGAAGATATTCGAAGCGAGTACATAAGGGTCTATGGAGGATCTGTGGCTGAAGAGTGGAAGGTGCTATACAGTACATAAGAAAGGTAGTCAAGAATGCATAACGGGAATACTCTTATGTCAACAGTAAAGATGACCCAGAGGAGACAATAATAAATTGAATCATTTTTATATAAAATATCTATATGATAACCAAAAGTCATCCACATGGTACCTCCACTAACCAGTAAGTTAGTCCTACTATCTTATCCTCATCATCATCAACAATAAGCTCACTGTCTTATAGCATCCTACATCAGGTCACACATCACACAGTACTGGCAGTGCTTAATGTACCTACACCTTCCTTTTAGTGTTGGGAGTGCAAGATAAAAAAAAAGTGACGTTGGTCACAAGTCTATGCCAATGTCTCTGTGAAAAGTCTGAAATAAATGAGATGGCTGAAAAGTGTATATATCCTTACCTGCAATGACATGGCTGGAAGAGTAATGAACCTCCAGTGCCAAATTATGCTTGAAATAATGGCTGGTACTAAGAAAAAAATGGAGATGAATATGTATGGAGTGGGCAACTGCCAGTCAGTGAGCAGGACATCAAGAGGTGTGGTAGGCCAAGGCCTGAGCAAGTAGTTAAGTCATACTCCACTAGTGATTACCACGAATCCCGCAAATGAATTAATATTGTCAATAACCTCTCTAATGTCGGCTCTAAGTTCCTTCCAGTCTGTTTTCTCATTAGTGGTGATAGCACATGCTATGTGCTCTTGCAACTCAATCTCAATGATGGGAAATAGCACTATGTGAATATCAGTTTAGGGCTATCATGTAGGATATGCACCAAATATGTGCACCCACCATTCCTTGTCACCCAACTCCATGATACAAGATAGTATACAGGCAGTCTGACCTCCAAACAACCCAAGCACTCTGTAAGCTGCACTTCCAAATCATGTTGGTCATTGTGCTGTAGTCAACTATGTTGATGTTTGGGTGTTGCATGAGGATCATAGGTCCCAGACCCTCATGGCAGACCCCCTAGATCAGACCCAGTCTCATCCAAATAGTGTGAATCTTGCCTCTCACATATGTCTGGGGGTGTCATCACTGGTGTCCAGAAGGAATGAGCAGAACAGGTTGTGTGCACAAAATATCATGATGGTCTCAGGCTCTGGCAGATTACCACTCTGATTGTGTATGCCCATATTATGCCCCAGAACAGGATCTGGAGTGGGTTCATTGGAGTTGCCTTAGGTAGTAGTGGGTATGGACACTGGGGGAGCATCGTCTGCATTCTCACCGGCTTGAATAATGTTTTTATAACCTCTGCAGTGGTGGGCAGTGGCAACTGATACAGCTGTGTCATAGTTGGCATAGAGGAAATAGATACAACAAAGAAAGAGAGAAAATATTTACAAAAAATATATTGGTTTAGATTCCAATCCTTCCACGTATTGCCATGACCAGCATTGGTGATGCTGATACCAGTCCCTGCTGATAACTATACTGGACCAGGCTTATGGCTGGATGGTGCACCTATTTTCTTGGCATATACCTTGAAGTTATCTTCTCCACCTCACTTGTCCATCAATAATGACTACCAAGTCCATTACTGAAGATTACATGGAGCGGAAGACATTATTTGGGAAAAGTTAGTACCTGAATTTGTGTGTGAGCAATAGCACTTGCTAAACCTATGATAAAAGGAAGGTGTGAGTACATAAAGCACTGCCAGTACTGTGTGAGGTGTGACCTGATGGAGGATGCTATGAGACAGTGAGCTTATTGTTGATGATGATGAGGATAAGATAGTAGGACTAACTTACTGGTTAGTAGAGGTACCATGTGGATGACTTTTGGTTATCATATAGATATTTTATATAAAAATGATTCAATTTATTATTGTCTCCTCTGGGTCATCTTTGTTGGACGATACGATACGGACGATATGCATGCTACCAGTCCTGGAGGATGAGCCTCCAGGACTTGTTTTGGTCTTTCCTTTTCTTATCGCATCTTATCACCTTCAAGCACCATATGTTACATCCACTGGTAGGATCATCACCGGTGGCTTCTCCCATTTCTTGCTTCTCGCATACGTGATACTTAATATCTTGCTTGTACGAAGTCCTACCTCAATGTTGTTTTCTGCATCTGCTGAGGTACGTATATCAGAGTCTCTTGTCTCGTTCTCTTGCTCACATGTAACCTTAGACTCTGTCTAGGTAATTAATATTAGCGTTGTTTTCCGCATCTGCTGAGACTCTGTCTAGTCTTAAGAGGTTATGAGCCCTGAGCTCTAACCAAGCTCAGAACCAAGGACGACACAGACAACCTCATGCAAAACTTACACGCACACTCCCCACTGCGGGTCAAACCAATATTTTCATTTTTGCAGTTCATTATCTTACCATGGGTAAATACGACTACATTATCAAATTAACCGGGGCGGATGAATATCCATTGTGGCGACGGGCAGTCACTCTCGCACTGCAAGGAGATGGACTCTGGAACCATTGCAGTTCTGGAATTGATCCAAATGACTTTGCCGAGTTTGCCTCAACCATGTCTTTGCCGGCAACTCCTGGATCTCCCACTGCCACTGAAAAACAAGCTATGCTGGACTGGATCAAGGAGGATGCCCAAGCTAAAGGCATCATCTGCAGGAAGTTGTCTGCAGTCATCCAGGGTCTTTTAAACGAGACCTGGACAGCACGGGAACAATGGAACATGCTTGCCACTCACTTCAGGCGCCTCGATGTAACATCCCAGTTCGAGCTTCATGCTCAACTGTTCACCGAAAAGCTCAAAGACCCCGACAATGCACCTTGATACATCAGTACATTCGAAAATGCAAGATGTTGTTTCGCAGAAATGTCTGTCGTCATCACGGATGATGAGATGGTGTTCCTCATACTCCATGGCCTTCCGCTCACCCCAGAATGGGTCATCTTTGAATGCATGACCATGGCCCTATACAGCACTCCGTCCACATCCACGACCTCCTCCTCAATAGCCCCTACCACAATGACCTTGGCCACAGTCATATCCTCCCTTTCCGAAGAAGCCAATCGCCTTCGCAGGGAAATGAAGCTAAACAGCCCAGGGTCCAAATATGCGAACACCATGACCTTCAAACCATCTGACAGGAAGACCAACCCCAAAACAGGAATACGTCTTCACAAGGCGAATCCTAAGGGGGTGAGCTGTGACAATCCCACATGCTCCAGTCTCCTGCACTCACTCACTCATGATCGGGAACACTGTTTCCAGCCGGGTGGGGGAATGGAAGGCCAAGGAGGCAACCCAAGAGGTTGGGAGGTGAGGAAGCCAAAGAAGCCAGACATCGCGGCTGCAGCCAATGGTAATGAGACTACTCTGTCAGTCTCGGAAACCAGTGCTGCTGCCGCCGAGCATCGCAACCTGGTGTGTGCTATGATTGAGGAATTTGAATTGCCTTTGTCAGAATCATCTCCCAGCCCTGACGACATTGTGTGTATCACCCAGCAAACCCTCTCCACCATCCTCGATTTGGGTACTACCTCCAACCTCATCATGGATCACAGCATCTTCTGGGACTATTCGGAAAGCTTGAGCGTGATGGTCAAAATGGCCAATCATGGAAAACTTCCAATGTCAGGCTGCAGCACTTGCGTCGCAGACCTAACACTCAATAATCAGACGTTTAGGGTAACTTTCACTGATTGCTTGCACGCGCCAGGCGCCATGATCAATCTTCTGTCAATTGGACACATGCTGAGGAAGAAGTGGTCATGTGTCTTCGAGCACTCCCCTGCCAGATGTCAGCTCAAATATCACGGAGAATTGCTGGGTGAAATCCCGATGACCGGCAACCTTTTCTTCCTCGATCTCAAGTTTGTCCGTCCAAACTCAACGACGATGCTCGTGCATTCCTCTCGAGAACTCTCGGCTTTCATACACCTCGCCTCTCTCTTGGGACTTATGGCACACTCATATGGGTCACCCTGGAGGGAATGCAGTGAAGCACCTCGCAGAGGCTGCTACTGGCATTAAGGTAGAGTCCTCCACACCGCTTCAACAATGCGAGCCATGTATCAGGGCAAGCATCCCCCACAAGCCCTTTCCTCATGGAAAACTTCATTTCATTGTCTTCCTGGATGAGTCATACCCACCTGCTCAATCTCCAACTCTTGGCCACCAAGGACCAGGCACTTGCCGCATGGCAGGTCATCAAAACGCATTGGGAGACCCACTCTGGGCACAAGGTGAAGGTGTTCCAGTCTGACAATGGGGGAGAGTTCATTGGCAGCGCATTCACTCAGGCGCTTGAGGATGCAGGTGTCGAGTGTCAGCTATCTGCACCATACATGCACCAACAGAATGGCAAAGCCGAACGTGCCATTCGCACAGTTGAAGGTCATCTTTTTGCGATGCTGGAGGCTGCTCACTTGCCTCTCAATCTTTTGGGGGAGGCCGCATTGACAATCTGTTACTTGTGGAATCACAGCACTTCCAGCGTCTTACCAGCCAATGTCACGCCATACGAGCTCGTTAATGATTGCAAACCAGACCTCACACATATTCGCATATTTGGCTCATGCTGCTTCGTGCGCATCCCTTCTGAACTCCAGGTGAAACTTGGGCCACACTCTCGTCAGGCAGTTTTCTTG
>JABBWD010000303.1:0-21528 GCA_016628565.1 Suillus placidus | reverse complement strand
AAAGCTCACATTGAACCCACGCGACTCGAATTCTTCCATATCACTGTTGCTCGCTAGTGTGGTCAGTTATTCCACTCAATGTCAACTTGTGCCAGCCAATCAACATTAGGGAAACAACGGATTTCTAAAATCAAGACCCTCCACAGGTCACATCGTTGCTGAGCATCGAACCAAGCTCGGGGCATGCCACACGCTCGCACAAAATAAACACAACGCGGTGCTACACCTCGGTCACTCCAATGGCGTTGTCACCCTCTGGACGCCAAACATCCCCCATCCTGTTGTACAGATCCTAGCACATCTCGGTCCAGTTGTGGGCCTGAGTGTCGATCCGAGTTCTGGTGGACGATATATGGCGACATCAGGCCAGGATGGCATCATAAAGGTCTGGGACTGCCGAAATTGGAAGGGCACTGTGCGGGAATGGACGACAAGAGTGGCAGCGCTGAGCTGGAATGGAGTGCAAGGGGTGCGTTAGGTGTGGCAGTAGGTGGAAGTGTCAATGTGAGTTACTGCACTCTTGCTTGTGGCGGTTCTCATCCATTGCGTGCCAGGTGTACACAAAACCGTCAATACAGACCCCGCATGTAGCTAAAGCTCCGCCACCTCTTTATCTCACACACCCAATACCACATCGACCGCTTACTTCGGTGCGATTTTGCCCTTTTCAAGATATCCTTCGATCGGACACAGCTGGTTCTGTCGAGCATTCTTGTGCCTGGAGCTGGCGAACCGAACTTCGATAGTACGGAGGCCGATCCATTCGAGAACAAGAAGGCAAGAAGGAAAGGGAAGTCAAGGGTCTATTGGACAAGGTACGCTCAACGTCTAGATTATTCTTAATGACGTTGATATGGGATTATCCATCAACTTAGATTCAACCGACATGATCACACTCGACCCAGATTTCATCGGAGCCCTTGCACCACCAACAAAGTTAACGACTGCTGTCAATGACACGCATGATGTTCCCTTCGCTCGTCTTCCTCGCCTCGAGCGACTACGTGTCCAGGGTAAAGCGGACGAAACGGAGCTCGTTGATGACGACGACGAGGATGCTGCTGAAGGCGACGGCGACAAGAATGATAAACCACAGTCACGAATGGAGAAGGAGAAGCGGAAAATGCGCGGCAAGGGCAAGAGTGTCAAAAGGTATGTATTCCGTATAAGAGACTGCAGCCTATCACTTATCATATTCAAAACTCAGATACCTCCGGAAGCAACGCAAAAATGTCATCGATCCCACTGCGGTAAGCCTCAGTCAATCGTTCCATTCTTTAATCATGTGCTCATGTTCGTGCGCTCTGCAAATATAGGTCGCTATTCGTGCAAAACTGGAGAAGCAGCGGGAGGAAAAGCGCGTAGCAAAGGCCATCGAGAATGGTCAGGTGGAGGCGCGCAAACCATCGGCGCTTGATCGATTTAGACGACCGTGATGACATTTGGTCCTTGGAGACAAATACATGTGTAGCACCTTCCGTCCTTTGCATGACTTACGCTTACGCAGTACTTGTTAATTTGAGTTTCCCGAGCGCGCTCCATATCGGTCATTGTTCTCCGTCTGATAAAGATGGCACCAAAGCAAAGGTCGTATGCATTACAGTTATACTAGGTATCTTGTCAATACTTCTTGGTGTCGTTAGAAACTATAGCCCATGGCAGCCAAGGCAGAGAAGTAGGCTACCTGGACACGAGTCGAGAGACGCCGACGAGTTGAGAGGAGGCAAAGGCGCATTGGAGGGAGATTAACGCATCGAAGGGTGGTTTTTCAGCCCAGAAGGTTATTTGTCTGTGGAGTTCTGTTGTGACCTAAGGACCTTGTTAAGATCTGTCGTCTCTTTGCGTCGTGCGAGGTGGTAGGGTGGTTGATCATACGACGCAGATCGTCGTACAAACCCTGCATCGAGGATAATGCGGTATCAACTTCACCATCTGGCTGCCCAGTCAAA
Source organism: Suillus placidus (assembly GCA_016628565.1). Taxonomy (NCBI): domain Eukaryota; kingdom Fungi; phylum Basidiomycota; class Agaricomycetes; order Boletales; family Suillaceae; genus Suillus; species Suillus placidus. The sequence goes on along the minus strand of JABBWD010000303.1, from coordinate 19,579 downwards.
AGGATTGCTAGTCTCTCCTGCAATTCGGCCAAAACCCGATGCACACTTTCAGTGAGACGTGCTAACCACTCGCTTGAACACCATTATCCGAGCCTCGAAATTCTGCCTAGTGGCTGTCATGAGTTTTCCATGTTATATCCTGCAATCCAGGACAGCCGGTGGGTCGCGAGCTCCTCCGCATTTCCCAAAGGCAGCTTTGGAAGGTGAACTGTGACTCTGTGAGGGGGGAGGGAAGAACATGTCTGATTGAGGTAGATGGGGAAGCTTTGATATAGGCAGATTGGAAATGTTTGATGTCGGCCCATCAGGGAATCCATGAAAATTCTAAACCGCTTTGCCAAGGAATTTCGCCGACTGCTCGTTGATTCCAAGCTAGAACCCAAATCAATGCAAAGTGCCCACATGCAATAATTAAAGCTTACCCCCCAAACCATAGAAAAAGCCCACCATTCAGTATACCACAAATTGACAGAGCTGAATGATAAAGGAGCAATATCAATAGGCTTGGGTCATAGTGACAGCTTACACTATAGAAGGAACCAATCCTATGAAGGAGAATGCAAGGTTGTATTGTACACACGAAAAAGTCTGATAACAAACTCACCTCTAGCGGAGGAGTGATTTCTCTGTGAAACTCCTGCCTGTATAGCTCGGCAAGAGTCGTCTCATCCGCACTTTGTTGCGGGCCCAACCTCGGAATGGCAGAAATCCTCGTGGACCTATCGCACCGTTGCAAGTGGGCGATCTTGAATGAGCCTGAGCCACGTCGCGCGTATTAAAAGCCAACCGGGACTCGAAATTGCCCTCAGTATCCACGTTATGACCGATCCGAATGGAAATTGGACCAAGAGATACGGTCTGGACACTCAGCATCTGAATCTGATATGGCATTGATGATTGTGTAGTCGACAACAACCGGACATCCAAGTCGGCGAGGAAGCAGTGGAGAGCTAGGGCGGCATCCGGACATGGGTTTCATGCCAGACAGGTGTGGTGCAGGCAACAGCGGCCCGTTGTAACCTTCTGGTTGATGTGTTCCGTACTATGACTCTCAGGTGAAGCTATTAGTAGTAGGGCTAAGAGTCGGGGGATGCATCGATGAATAAAGAGCAAATACGGGACGCGTCTAAATCACGTGGATGATAGTCACGCAAGTAGTTTCTGGAACTTCTCTACAGCTTCAACAAAGCTTCCATCTATATGCCTATTGGATTCAGTATCGACTTGACAATGGGCATTCGCCGTCATTACTCGTGTGATGGACCAAACACAGTGCATGAGCACTTTGGGATGACGGTCTTACTACTCAGTAACTGTGTCACAATCATATCACATCCTTCAAGGGCTCTGCCACTGGAACAATTAGGTCTCCCGAGAGAGAGACGTACAATAATGCTTGGGCCTTCAATGCACCCATAGGCAGCATATTGTTCATCTCAGACGGGCATAGTGGCCCAGCCACCGTCCACGCCCATGAGCATAAAAGAGCCACAAGGCATCCGTACCGTTTTGAAGTCTCAAGAGCGCTACTCATCCCTTCCAAGTTTTGCAAGTCTCAAGCTCCCTATACTGGCTCATGGCACCACGTGTATTCCCCCTTGTTCGCGCGCCTACGGAACCGCTAGATGCCAGCACTCTCGACTGGAAGCTCAGAAGGCAACTAATCGAACGTTCCGATACTGCCCATGGCTCCCGTCCTCGTCCTCTAGTGGACAACCGCCGCGCAGATGGCATTATTGTCCGGCATGCCCGTAATTTGGCACCTGTTCATGAACCATCCGAGGCAGACGATGAATCCGAGATGGACAATATAGAGGAAGGTTGGGAAAATTCTCTCAAGCAATATCTTCAAGACTCGTGGTTCCCGGCGTTCAAAATCGGGCCTCTGCCCAAGCAGAATTTTGTCTGGCCCCATTACCCGGAGCTACTGGTTGCGCCTGGAACACGGAAGCTACACACCATTTCGCGCATTATGCCGTACCGTATTCACGGCGCTGCATGCGAATGTGAGTTTTGGCGTGTTTTTTTGGTTGCTGAGTTTTACCTAACATTATTGGCAGACCTTGAGCGGCAGAAGGATAAGCAACTCGAAGAAACGAAATATTCGGGTGACCTTACATTGCCTTTTATTGATTTTGTGAAGTGCGACAAGAAGGATTTGATAATGCAAGATGTCAATTGTGTCACCGACATCACGAAACTCCTCACAGCATTTGCGTTCCGGACGATCGCAAATTGTTTGCACATCTTGCATGACACACCTGAAGGAGAAGACGGGGACACTTTCCGAAGATTCCTCCAGTTCAGACACTCGTCCAAAATGTGCCCCGTGAAGAATAATATTTTTGACGTAGTCTTCCTTGTACGCATCTTTATTTTTCGTATCTGATTTGCTCTAAACGGCTCTTCGTTCATTATATAGCCCAGCCCCCATTCTGGTCACACGAGCATGATCACCCTCGTCATTCCTCCCTGGGCCCTCAATAATATGGACTTCATCAGTTTCATTGACACAGGAGCGGTGCGAGCATTGTCCCTATTTGAAACATTTCTCTTACTCCTTTTACATGTTTTAGGTAACCCCTGGAAGCCTCGATGGGATTCCCACCGCCAAACCTGCTAGCGTGTCAGCTGTTATGTGGGCTTTGGTAAGTCTTTGACAACACCCCTGAGTGCACCACCGTCTCACACGATACGAAGTTATGGGACATGTGCTCCAAGCAGAAATGTCAATATTTTGCTGTCACAACGTATGAATTCTGGGCCTTTGGAAACTTCAGTTCTAGTCCGTCTCTCTTTCTTTCGGCACCGTTTCATCAGCTGATCGTTTGATGCTCCTGTTAGATATGCAGACCGCGTATATCTCTGACTTGTTTCGAGCTCCGGTTCACCCGCATGATGCACAGGTTCAGCAGGATATGCTTCCTAGTCCGACGATATCCGAGACCCTGTTATTTTGGATGGCAGCTTGTGTAGGTGCGGGTGGCATTATGTGGACACCGTGTGATGAAGCGATCATTTCTTGATGACATTCATCATGTAAAATCCTGTAGCATCATGATCTATCATGATGCGTGAATTCATCTTTCCGTGCTCTCGTTGAACATCGCTGGCAATGAATTTGAACGTGAGAGGACTGTGATTATCACCACTGCGTAGCGAAATGTTTGATTCTTCTTGATTGCACATCAGTGACTTTGAGAATATTTCTTCAAATCCGGATCCGAGGCGGTGTGTACCTGCTGTGAGCACTTCACAAGGGCAGTGGTACAAAAGATGTTCCCTCACTTCAGTCATCTGCTGATAGTCCCAAGGGGACAGCGTGCTCATCGCAACGAGTTATATATATGTTTGTGCTTATGAATTCTGAGTCTCTGAGATGGTGATTCTAGCGTGCCGAAGTCGCTGAGCAAACTCAGCGGTCTTGAATAAATATACGCACGTGATCTGAGGCGGAACAGCGGGTGCCGCGAGCTATGTTTAGGGTATACTCAAACTGTTTCCTGTGTAGCTCTTAGAGGAGGCAAGTCGGCAAGCGGGGTGTACCTGACTCCTCAACATGCGTTGTTATGTGCCATGTAAGGCAAGCGGCGTCCGCGTTCTGTCAAATAGAACATTAAATTCAACCTACCTGCAAAGCGTCATCCTGCCGATCATCGCTTACACATACCGTTCACATGTTTTAGTCCTGAAAACGGAGTCTTGCAAGGCCCTGCAGGCACACTGGATCGGAAGCAAGCAAGCGCACCTGCATAGGAAGATAGCAGCCGCGCCATGCAGTTTCATAGGCGTGCAAACCAGGTCCAAATTTGCCGTGTGTGATGCAAAAGTTAGACATTCTAAATGACGCAGGAACCCGACCTGGTCGCGGGAGATGTTGCAGCCTGGCCAAAAGACATCAAGATGTACTCCACATGGCACTAGATCTTGTGCTATAGGGCATTTGCAAGTTTCGAAGGATTTATGAATAGATTGCAGAGGAGCGGAAATTGAGGTGATGGCCGAAGCTTGGGTCAGGTGTCCGGGGACCACCATGAAAAAAAACGGAGCAGAATAAACAACGCCACATGAGCCCTTGCAACGGTCACCTCACCCCATCCTTCACCTCACACTCTTTTTCGCTTTCTGCCTTTCGTACCTCGCTTACTAGTCCCATCTATATTTCTTATTCTGTCTTTCAAAGCTTTCGTTAAACTTATAGTACGGCCGCTCAACAATGTTCACACCTGTTGCTTGGCTGGCCTTCGGGCTAGCTGCATCTTCCAAGCTGGCAGCTGCCCAGAAGGCAGGTTCCATCGTTCAGGTTGGTAATACACAAGTCAGCGCCATGATGGTATACGAAATCTTTGCCTTATTCTGTTCTGTGCTGAGTGCTCGCTCCGAAGATGTTCCTTGGCAACGAAGAGAAGGTCTACATTCTCGACAAAACGGAGGGCAATGCTGCTCAAATAAATGGTCACCCTGCTTGGGGTGCTGCATGGTACGCCCTCTCGCATTCGTTTTATGTCAATAGCTCGCTTAATTTTGCGTCCAGGGATGTTAATACTCACACAGCCCAGACGATGCAGATTATGACCAATACCTTCTGCGCTTCTGGTATGCACCTGCCAAATGGCTCGTACGCAACGTTTGGTGGCAACAGTGCCATTGGTCCCCTTGGTTCCACTGGCAGTGTTGGTTCAGGCGCATATGATGCAACCTATCAAGATTACGACGGAAGAAAGGCTATCCGTATCCTCAATCCTTGCACGAGTGCCAATGACATGTCGAGTGCTCAATGTCAATGGTTCGACAACGTTGCCGTTCTGTCTATGCAGAAGCAGCGATGGTACTCTGCTGCTGAGGCTCTTGGTGATGGTACTATTGCATTGATCGGCGGTTTCGTCAGTGGTGGCTACATCAACCGGAATACCCCTAACACGGACCCAGCATTAGAAGGCGGCGCTGCTGAACCAACGTATGAGTTCTACCCTTCGAGGGGAGCCGCAACTGTCATGAACTTCATGATCACCACTTCGGGTCTTAACTCCTACGCGCATACCTACCTCATGCCTTCCGGTAACATGCTCATCCAGGCCAATATCTCTACTAGTATGTCTTATTTTTTTACGCTCTTGTCGATTTTTCTTACGATCCCATCAGTCCTCTGGAATCCCGATACCAACGTCGAGACACCTCTTCCCGACATGCCAGGCGGCGTCGCTCGTGTTTACCCTGCTTCTGGCGCCGTTGCCATGCTACCCCTCACTCCCGCCAACAACTACACTCCCACCGTCATCTTTTGTGGCGGCACTGACATGCCTGACGAGTATTGGGGTAACTATACATACCCAAACTACAACACCTGGACCTACCCTGCTTCCACGGACTGCCAACGCATCACCCCAGAACCCACGGATGGCTCTTCTCCTGTTTATGTCAAAGACGATGGCATGCTCGAGGGCCGCACCATGGGCCAGTTCATCATCCTTCCAGACGGCACCCTCTTGGTTGTCAATGGTGGCACGAATGGTACTGCTGGCTACGCTCAAGCTACTGGCCAGACAGCTCTCTTTGGCCTCATGCCTTACGGCGAGTCGTTGGCCTCTGGCCCTGTCGGAACTCCTGCCATCTACAACCCGAATATGCCCGCAGGCAGTCGCTGGTCGAACGCCGGTCTGAGTAACACGAACATTGCACGTCTTTACCACTCCAGTGCCTTACTCATGCCTGACGCTTCCGTCATGATCGCCGGATCCAACCCTAACATTGATGTCAACCTCACCACCATTTTCCCCACAACCTACACCGCGGAGATCTTCTATCCGCCCTACTTTAGCGCCAGTACACGCCCAACTTTCTCTGGCGCACCGCAAACTCTCTCTTACGGTGGTAGCTCCTTCGACCTCAGTGTCCCTTCGACCGCGTACAGTGGCTCGGGCAACGCTGCTGCTGCAAACACAACCGTCGTTTTGTTGCGCGGGGGTTTTACTACACACGCTATGAACATGGGCCAAAGGTACCTGCAGCTCAACAGCACGTACACCGTCAACAGTAACAATTCAATCACCCTTCACGTAGCTCAAGTTCCTCCAAACCCTAATATCTTCACTCCCGGACCTGCTCTCATGTTCGTCGTGATCAACGGTATTCCGAGCAATGGGACAATGGTTATTGTCGGCAACGGTCAAGTCGGGCCGCAACCCACGCAAGCCGCTACTGTTCTCCCTGCTTCTGCTCAGAATCCCTCTGCTTCAGGCTCAGGCTCAGGCTCAGGTAGCAGCAGTTCGTCAAACAGTGCGTCAGGAAGCAGTCACACTGGTGCCATCGTCGGTGCTGTGATCGGAGCAATTGCTGTTATTGGTATTCTCGGTGCGCTATTTGGTATTTTTGTGGCTCGCCGTCGGCGCGCCGCCAGCCGCCAGCACCCTGCGGCTGCGTACGCCATGAGAGCCACGGGCGACGGGTATGGTGGTGGCGCGTCTCGCGGAGGAGCCACCAATGATCGAGCACGCCATTCTGACTCGAGTGCATTTGTCCCGTTGCAACAGGATAATTCAAGCAACGCGTGGAACGCGAGTAACACCAACCTGCATTCGCCGTATCAGGACACGTATATGAGAGAGGGAGCAGATTACGATCCTTATAATCCAGATGGAGGAGTGCAGCATAATAGTGGACAGCGGTTATGATCATGGACATGATAATAGAAACGGACGGACAGCGCTTGTTGTGGAATGTCTCACTTTTTTTTATCTTGATTTTTCTTGTTGCTCATTCATTAATAGCTACAACTATCGCATGCGTTCATGTTGGAGCTCTATTATTTTGTGTGCTTCAAACGTAGTGTCTGTCTGTCGATTCTGGGGCCTTTGGGTGTTTTGGACTTTTGTCATATTGTCATATTAGAGCCATGTATGTGTCTGCTCTTTTGTCATTCATTGATGTGGTTACTCACCGATGAAATTGCGGTTGAACGTTGAACGTTCCGCGTACATTTCGTCGGATAAAAGTATCTGGTTCCGCTGATGAACGTCGCTAAAAACTGGCATGTTGTAGACATCGCAGACATTGCGACTATATATGAGGATATGCATGAGAGCATTAGTGTGGCGGAGCAACCTGGGGTTGAAAACGACTCGGTCACACTCTGGTTGACCGAGAAGAACCTGCGGAAATACAAGTCCAGGTTTGGTCCAGGTTGAGAACAACGCTCAAGCAACCGAACTTGCTTCCGAGAGGCGAACTGTGGCGCGGCCGAAGCTGTGGTATCGGAGGTGCTTGTAGGCTCTCGTTGAAACCGTCTGACAGTTACGCGCTCGCTGGTTGACACAAACCTGCTGAGATACTCACTCACACCACATCATGATGGAGGGGAAAGCTAGTACCAATCGAGTACTGGCGCATACAAGTCTAACGTTATAAGTAGACTGGCTTTCAAGCGCTAGCATTCGGAGCCGCAAACCTACACCGGTATTGATATTCTCCCGGTAGGCATTACTGCAACTCAAGTGTACTTATTCTGATCAATGACACACATGTGTTCACATGAACAGCGCTAGCAGCTGACGTCGTGAACGGACAAAAATAGAGGCCTCGAGGTCGAAGCACGGTGCGTATGGCATATATTTGTATTAAGCACCTCAAAATTTGGCCCCAGTTGGGGAATGAGAAGCTCATGACCGAACTTGGCCTAGACGGTGAGTTATGTCCCTAGGCAGACTGACAAATAGAAAGATAACGGTTGTTCAAAACTTGCGTTCAGGATCGTTATTATGGGCTAGACTGGTTATCTGAGTTTACACTACTGCGAGGAAGCTGCACACAGTAGCCAACGCCCTACCGATGCAGCCCATCGCCACTTTGCCGTAGCTGCGTCATGGAACGTTCAATGCCCACCTCGTTCGGCCCTCCGAATAGACTCGTCGGAATTAAGGCGTCGTACGATCTTGACTTTTCGCGATACTCTCAAGGTATGTCTTATCGCCTTGATTGAACGCCATCTTTGAAGTTCCGCATCGCGACGTGGCACAAATACAAATATCCATCTCGCCAGGTACTTGTCTACCAATGGAAGACAAACCAAGATCCAGACAAGTAGTTCCTTTCGTTCCTTCTTTTTATGATACCTAATATGTAGGTACCTGGGCATTAACCCTGATCCGCCCTGACCGGTCTCAGACACGAGGCAAAGGTTACATACACGAGGAAGGTCATACGCGCCGGCCATTAGAACCCCTATCGACTCAGAGTAACGTTTGCCAAGGCTCGCGTGGAGTCGCGGGGATATCCATACGCCAGACATGTGAGGAGATTTTATAACCAATTCGCTTATGCCCCGTTCACTTCCGATGTTCCGTCACCAATGATGCCATCCACTCAACTGGACAGCTTTTGTCGAAAGTACAAGTATTGAATCTTCTTCGCACAGTCTGCTTGACGTGCCATCAATGGATCAAATACTTTCATGTCAGTGGCGATGAATCTTTCCTGCGCCTCGGAAACCGATGACAAAACCTTGATATGATCACCCCCACAGCTTGCGCAATATCTCAAAACACTTCATTGGGGACAAGATTAGGATTACTTGAAGGCCTATCCTGGCCTATCATCGCTCCGCCAAGCCGGCTAGAAGATTGCAAAACCTTTAACCAAAGAAGTATAGATCGGCGGCAAGGAAGATGACATTCGTTTATCGGATGCAGACTTGTTTGGCAATAGCTTCTGAACCAACTTGAGCAACGTGATTATCATGGTGTTATTGCACGCTGGTTAAGCGGGTGCAGTTCTAAGCTCCCGTGATCCATTGATCACATATCGTACGTGCCTATCTCATATGTGATTTCGCTACTCACCGCATTCGATCAGATTTCTCGGAAATTGATGAAGAAGCTTGATCGGTTCAACCTCATGGCCTGCCAATACTCCCGCGAAAGATGCTCAATATTGAAGCTGTTCACTCAGATCTGTGCTTCGTTTTGATGCTATCAGGAAACGTAGGAAATGTTTGACGGTTTCTGTTTTTGAGATGCGGCTATGTAGGCGCTCTGAGAATGGCGCTCAAGTGGGTGAGTATGTGGATACGTCACTCCCACAAGGATCTTCGTCTCCCAACAACCGCCTACACCTACAATCGCCTCATGCCTCGTGTCCACGGAATCTGTGGTTTTATTAAATAATCGGCCGATCGGTAGATGTGTGGAATCGGGGTTGAAACCTGATGTCGATCAAACAAGTTTTCATCATTCGAATTACAAGATTACAAGGCGGTAGGATATTTATACCGGGCCGTTCGCCCATTGAACAGTTATTAGGGACAAGCGGTACGTCACTCAGAGGCCAGGGCCTTGTTCATCCCCTCACGATCCGTCATGCTCTACCTCCAAATTCTGTATTGTTTCACGAGCGACGACATCACGACAACCATTATTCCGATTGTGTGTACTCTTTCGCCGTTCTGTTACCGTGCACTGACCATATCAGACACTATTCGCAGTGGTGGCTGGGCCACTCTGCAATTTCCAACGTTGCTCTCATGTTGTTTTCTGGATATGGCTCCATCTACTCCATTTTAATGTCGCCAATCAGATAATCGACCCTCAGGAGGATGGGAAGAACAAGTCTTCCCGACCTATACCTGCAGGACTAATAAGCACGGAAGACGCTACTGTACTACGATGGGCTCTCATTCCCATATGCCTTGTCATATCTGCATGCTACAGCTCCCAAGTCTTTGGCTTAAGCTTCGTGTTGACGCTGTTCATAATATTCTATAATGAGCTCAAAGCTCACGAGCACTGGATCTCGAAGAACTTTATAACGGCAGTGGGTTACGCCTGCTTCGAAATAGGTTCCACTCTTATTGCAGGTTCGTTGCCGAACATCCTATCTCTGAACGCTTTACCGATCTACTACTTGAACAGGCAAAGATATGTCACGGTTAGAACCCACCGCAATTTCGGCGATTTGCCTAAGCCTTGCAGTGTTCACGAGCACATTGCACGCTCAGGATTTCAAAGACGTAGAGGGGGACCGCCTTATAGGCAGACAAACGTTGCCCATAGCATTCCCCAATCTAGCGCGGACGTCTATGTTGGTGGCCCTTCCTCTGTGGTCCATCTGCCTGTCTCGTATTTGGGAAGTGAACACACTCTGCACGCTTGCATTCACAGGATATGCAGCGATGGTGGGGCTCAGATTCATGACCTGCAAGACCTCGCAGGCAGCGCGAATGTCCTGCAAACTGTATAGTGTAAGTGGAGTTCTCTGATTGGCGCGCGTCTTTCCTGATGTGAGGTTATAGCTATGGTTTTCTGTCGCAATTCTTCTCCCTGCCTATTGGCGGTACTTCCGCGAAGCACAGACTTATTCCTTTTGATCGTCATGACTCATGAACAATGCGGTGCGATTGTTGTAGGCCAAGATTTTGGTACTGTAAATAGTGATATAGTTTTTGGAGGTTATAGTTGTAATTTGTATCACCAAACGGGTGTATTTCTTTCATCAATACTTCTTTTCATCAATACTGGATTGGCAATGACGTGTGGGACCCGCTAAGTCGGCCGGTATCAACTTGGATACAGCGTCGGTGCGAAACCACTGAGTTGCCTGAGGTCGCCTGACACTATGATATCCGCATTCATATTAATAATGACAGGATAACGAGAGTATCCTCAAACTCCAATACCCTCGCCTGCGGCTCAGGCACGTCAGGAAGCTGTGAATCTGTGACTTGTCAGTCTTGTTCTTTTCAGGGGAACTAACTTTAAAATGGGCAGGGCAACACACGGGAAATAATCTTAGTATAGCCATTGATAGCCTTTATGAAGCTTTTGAGAACTGATGCAGCATGCGCGGATTGGCCATCTGGAGCTACAGTGCTTCGTGCTTGTCATATTACTGTTGTGAACTTTGAAGGCAATCAAAGGCAAAAATGAATGAATGAGAGAAAGGAACGAACAAGAGTTATGTAACCCAGTGATATGTGACGCTTGGTGATCTCCTTCCTGATTTGGAGCAGGCGCTTGTGGGTGCTTTTCTGCCACAGCCTGAGTGCAGCACTGAGCAGACCGTACGGTGAGTCCGACGGTAACAGACAGTGATTAGCTAGTAATTATTTTGATCTTGCAGCGGCTTGGGATCTGCTCTATGTCTGGTGGAGACACTCAATAACTGACAACATCGCTCCAAGGCATACTTTGTCTCTTGTGGAACGTCGACTGCGCAGTGGGCCACTGACTCGGAATTTTCATTGTCTGTCTCTTTCATCTCAGTGGCAATTCATTCACCATCACACCCTTTTCAACTAGCATCGCGACCTAACATATAAAACGTGTTTTTGACGGTCTTTTCTCTCATCACAGTTGTTTATACCAAACTAACACTCTGCAATGGACTGGGACGTGGGGCCATCCCCTTCCCAATTCTCCTCTTCGTCCCAATGGGCACGCGCCAATACTCGGCCTGCATCTGTAGGAAATATGAGTATCGACGAGGATGTTGGTTACGTTACATGGAAGCAATCCCAACCCGACCCTGTCATCCGGGAACTCATGAACAATGCAGAGAGCAAAAAGGAGGGAAAGCGAGAACAGAAACGTGCGTACTCTCACATGAGACGTTCGAAGTGTTTTTGACTTGCTTTTATTCTGCTTGCAGCCCGTTTAGATGCGTCTGCGCACACGTCCACATGGGCATCAAGCACCAGCACGTCTGTCCCTCACCGCACGGCATCCCTCTCTAGTTTTACCCCGCCGTCCACAAGCACACTCCCATCTACATTTGTGTCTAATTCATCAAGGAAACTACATCCAATGAAACTCATCTCAAAGAAAGTACCTCCATCGCGTGCGTATTCGGCGACCGCACCCGTTAAGGATGACGTCCCTCCCGATCCAGAGCTGGCCGCGGGGTACCTTCATATAATACGTAATGGCACTGCAGAGATGGACGAGAATTCGAGGCGAAAGCAAGCTGCGAAGGCGAAGGCAGAAAAGGAGGCGGCGAGTGGCACGCCGGGAGATATCGCGACCCGGAGGTATACCTATACATCTTCGTTTGGGTCGAGATCCACATCTACCACGTTGACTGCACGGCCTCTAAGGAAGACTGCTAGTATTTCATATGCTTCTTCTTCTGCACCTCCACGAGGAAGTTCAATCAGTAGATCATCGAGCTCTGCAACTATCAAGCCTCCAATTAAACTTTCTAGAGACAGTGGCACCTACGGGGACATCCAGATGGCGTTGGACTCAGACAGAGATACGGATCGCGAGGGAAGCACTTTCACCGATTCCGCAGGTGACTTCGCTCCAGACGAGTCTTTCTCGATGCACGTGGATGATGTCCTACCACCCCCCAAGCGCGTGGTGGGGAGGACCCCTAGTACCGTCATTGTCGCCAGTCGTCCCACGGCTTCTTCCTCAAACTCTGGGGTTTCTTCTTCCAAAGTTCTCACAACTGCATCTACCTCCACATCTACAGCAGTTCCAGAGAAGATACCCCAGTCGAAACATGTGCACCCTGTTGTGGCACCCTCACCAACTCAACGAAGTCCCCCACCACTGGGGATGCGCCGACAACACAACCTCCCAAATTCCGGGTTCCCTTCGTCGCAATCGCGCTACGCCACTACACAATTGCCCTATGCGGCTTCACAAGCGAAGGGACAAAAGCAAGTGACGCTTCCGCCCTTCAAGCCTCCGCTGCTCAAGAAACCCAACCCGAAACTCGTTCCCGCACCAAAGCAGGTCATCCAGACTCCTGAAAGCCCGCCGACCTCGACGCCCGAGCTGGACAAGGACGATAGCAACGATGATGATGGTGAGGAGGATAAACTCGGTGCGACGGTTGCGGATTCATCGTTTGATGTGTCTTTTGATGTGGATGCGGATGCCTTGGAGGCGACCATGCGGCAGTATGATTGATGTGGTGGACGTGTCTTTTTTTACGCCGGAGAAGATACGAGGTGGGTGTATACTATGCTAGGTGAATACTATGCTTCCGATCCGTCTTTGATAATCCATCTACTTAGTTACATGTACACCCGTTCACATATAATACTCACTTTATGATTTTGAACTGCAGATCTGGAAACTTGACCACTACGTATACTACATACTGGTATACCAGTTTATTAAGTATTAGGATGCATTTCCAAACATCGGCACAAATCGTCATGTCAAAATAGCTAGAGTCCACTGATGTGGTTCACTGATGCTGATACTACTAAAGTTGTCTGACACCAGCTGTCCTGTACCCTGCATGCACGTAAAGCAGATACTAGATACTGCGACGCCGAGCACAATCAATGCGCTCACACCTCGGATCGTTTGCTGACGGCGCGGTTACGAGAAACTAGTACTCCGTGGCTAAGATGCATCCTTTTGTCAGCTATGCAGACAGCACGAACTGCAAAGGAGAACAAGAAGCAGAACATTGAGACGGTAAGTGTTGTAGATTGTATGTACAAATGACGAATAATTTACGTGTCTTGCAGAAAGTAATGATATGAGGGTACACCTCACGTCAGGGCATTTGCTACTTCAGAGATCAGAAGGGACACCGGGGGTCCCATAGATTAGAAAGTAATGTCCTACATAGGGTATCATCCTCAATGAACACAAATTGGAGTCAAAAAAAAAGAACCTTCAAACTACGCTGTGCGCACGTCGGCGTCTTCCCATATCATAAACTACTGCTGATCAGTGCACGTCCTCCTGTGTGCGGAGAGGGCATCTCTACGTGAGAACGTCTTCCCGCAGTCGCAGGAGTACACGATCCCCAAGTGAGCCTCTTTCACATGCCTCAAGAGGGATTCTTTGTTGAGCTCCCTATTACAATCAGCCCAGGTGCAGCTGACGCGAGACTTGTTTGAGCCAAAAATTCCATGAGCTTTGCGTAGGTGAGAAGAGAGATCACGGTGACCATCAATCCAGGCGTTGCAATATAACCCGTGAGAAATAGCCCATTTGCACTGAAATATCTCTGAGAGAGAATGGTTCCCCTGCTAGGGCCGATTAGTCGTAGTGATGTGGGTCAGAAGAGTGATAACCCACAGGCTCTAGTGCAGTAGAGGGCACAGGAAATCCATTGCTTAAGAGGTTGAAAGAGACAGGTGGTACGGAATATGCAGGAGGACTCGAGGTGGATGCAGAAAATCCACCGTGTAAGTAGTCGAACGGTACGGAATATGCAGAAGTGCTTGAGGTGGAGGCATAGAATAAATTGTCTAGTAAGGAGTCGAACGGTACGGAATATGCAGAACTACTTGAGGTGGAGGCAAAAGATCCATCGATTGGGTAGACGACCGATTCGAAAAATTCAGAAATACTTGAAGTGGAGGTAGAAGATCCACCGCTTGGGTAGATGAGCGGTACGGAATATGCGCGAGTACTTGAGGTGGAGGCAGACAACTTTTCCATGACTGTGGTCAAAGTCTTCAGTTCATGATCAGGGTGGAGCGGTGGACTGTCGGGTGGTTGTTCAGCTGTATCTGAGTCATCAGAACCACCGTGCGGGGAAGCTCCGGGTAAATCATCCGGCGCATCATCGGGAGGATCGTCAGGCGGTCTACTACAAGAGTCTTGAAGTTCGTGTAAGTGGATGATTGACAAGCACCACGAACTATGCAGGATTACCTGGAGAGTGAAACCTATGCAAGACAAAGTCGAGTACTTTATCTGCTGAAGGTCGAAGTTCGGGTTCGACTTGCAGACACTTTTGGACGAAGTTCCAATCAGAGTCTATTATTGTAGGATAACCATCTGGACGTTGCGGTCCACGACCTTCGGTGATCATAACAACAATGCGAAATTCCGGCCTTTCAGATTTGATCTCAGACCAAGGGGGCCGACCCGAGAGAATCTGTTCAATCAGCCCTCAGGGGAACGTTTTGTGACCAATCATCAACTCACTTGAAGCATTACACAACCAAAAGAGTAGATATCAGTTTTTTCCACTGAGCCCAGATCACGTACATCGTCCGATAAAACAAGTTCTGGTGCAGCATAGCGGATTGCGCCTGGACGTATAGATGTCGCGGCCAAGTGCGACTGGCCGAGAAGGGGTTGTGTGATGGTAGAAAGACCAAAATCAATTAGCCTCGCATGGCCGCCCTTATCGATCAGTATATTTGCCTGCATGTTCATTAGTTTTCACGAATCCCCCAGCAGCTCCGGATTTACCCCTGTTATATCCCCATGCATGACAGAAACCGAGTGCACTTGCATAAAAGGTAAGTTACAACATGAACGCCTTGAGAGGATAGATGAAAACTAACGGTAACAAAGTCCAGCGCTGATATCCTCTAGCTTCCGACTTCGATTGAGTCTTGAAAAGTGAAAGGATGTGATGAGAATTGCTCACCATACGTGAACGGTCCAGGATTGTTAGAACATTGTGATTAGATGCTAGGTATGCATTCAATGTGCCGTTTGGCATCCACGGAGATACTAAACAGCGCAACTCCGACATGGGTCCAAATCCTGTAGCTATACCCAACAAGGGTACAATGTTGTTATGGCGTAGAATCTTCAATATGCCAATTTCTCGGCTGATTTTCTGGGTGTGTCCAAAGTAAGTACTTACAAGTTAGCATGGGCTTATATGTGGCTCTCGTACGGAGCTTACCCTATTGATTTTTTCTAAATCATAACGATCAGGAAGCTTGAAGACCTTGACCGCAACCTTATGATCGATCAATGGTCCAATTATCAGCCAGTTGCACGGTAAATTGAATCCAACACATGGACTGACGAGGGCAGAGATACCATTTGCATCATCATAATTGCATTTCCAGACGTCGCCAAATCCACCTCCGCTAACGGGGTAAAGAGTCGTTCGAGTGATAAAGGGGGTCAAATCGTCTGGCAAGTCTTCTGTCCTGCAGCACGGTCGCACAAGAAGTTCAGTAAACTAGATATGGCGATGGTAAGCACAATGTGATCATACCTCACATCGTCGTTCTCCATGCTTTCTCAATAATGAGCTTCGTAAGTGATGAAAGGTCAACTGAGAAATGCAGAAGAGATTCAGTTGAAAGTCGTAGGCCAAAGCCCAAGCTGTATTTGCGAACTCACATTGGGTATATAGGCCCGGGCGTCTATATGACTCGTGTTTGTAGTAGCGCTAGCCATTCCTATCCTCGGTGTATATTTTCTTTAGTGCTAGACGCAACATCGTACACTTCTCAAGCGCAACGCTGGACTCGACCTGTCACATGGAAATGATATCTTGACCGTCGTGCGGGCTCGTTGGCGGACTCGTCTGAGGATTGTCCAATGCCTAACGTTCAGCCTGAGGCGGCAGGCCTGAGTACAGTGGGTGTCATAACTAGAGCCATCATCTAATATATCGTCAAAATATGATCATACAGACTATCTCGAATTTTATCTCACAATTCCATTCATCCTCGGCGCATCCGAGTCCTTTAAATTCGATTGTTACCATCGACCAGCGTCTTTTGACTGTCTTTTCTCTCACCACAATATTGTACCCACCAATTTTAACACCCTGCAAATATTGGACAACGACGTGCCATCCGAAGTATGAGAACCTACACTGACATAGAATCTAGATCCCGTTCGGTGGATGACTTTCAATCCACCAATCCTGCCCTCGAGAATTCATAGCAGATTGCAAAACCAGAAAAGATAAGTACGTGCTCTTTCGCATGGGGCATTCGAGATGTTTTTAACTTGCTTTTGTTCTGCTTGCAGCCCATACAAATCTGCATGGCATCAAGCACACGCACGTCCGTCACTACTCATCACGGCCAGCACGATGTTTTTCTTACTTTTGCCGCACCGTTCCCAAGTATGTTCTCGTCTGCATCTCTGTCCACTTCATCAAGGAAATCACCTCCAAGGATAAACCCCATCCACGACGCGACCCCATCCCGCTGTGCATATTCAGCCACCGCACTTATGAAGGATGATGTCCCTCCCAATCCAGGGTAAACTGCACAATCACTTCATATGCTTATGATATCTGGGAAGGTCGACGAGAACTTTGGGCTAAAGCAAATAGGGCGAAGGCACCAAAGAATGCTGCGAGTGCCACGCCGGAGCATATTGCGACCAGAGGGATACCGTCTATACTTTCTGTGTCAAGGCTCACATCTGCCGCGTCGACTGCAAGGCCTCTAACGAAGGCACCTAGTATCTCGTCTGCCTCTTCTTCTGCACCTCCGTTACTATGGAAGTGCAACCAGTAAACCATTAACCCCTGCAATCTTGAGCCTACTGTTGAGCTTTTTAGAGGTGGCGACAAATACGCGGACATCTAGACGATGTTAGACTCAGACTGAGATTTGTATCTTGAGGGAAGCACCTTCACTGATTCCCTAGCTGACTTTGCTCTGGACGAGTCTCTCGATGCACGTGGACGACATCGTACCACCACCGAAGCGTGCGGAGATGACGACACTCAGTACCGCCATGGTCCCCTCTATTAGTCGTCCTACGGTTTCTTCCACAAACTCTGTGTTTGTGCCTTCCTCCAAAGCTCTCGCAACTACATCTACCTCCACAACTTTTTCAGAGAAGATACCCCCCGTCGATACATGTGCGCCCTGCTGTGGTACCCTAACGACTCAACGGGGTCCCACCGCTGGGGATGCGCCTGCAACACAACCTCCCCAATTCCCTTCGTCTCAATAGTGCTATGCCACCACGCAATCACCAATGCGGCTTCACATATGAAGGCAAGTTATGCTTCAGCCTTTCAAGCCTCCACTACTCAGGAAACCCAACCGAAACATGTTCCCACATCAAAGCGGGTCGTCCAGACTCCCGAGAGCCAGCCGACTTTGACGCTTGAGCTGGATAACGACGACATCAACGATGATGGTGACGAGGGCAAAGTCGGTGCGGATTCGTCGTTTGATGTGTCGTTTGATGTGGACGTGGATGCCCCGGAGGCGACCACGCGACAGTATGATTAATGTGGTGGATGTATGCGGTTTCTGGGCTGGAGAAGATACGAGGTGGTATGCTTCCAACCCTCCGAGTCAGTCTTCTATCCGAAGCTGAGGGTATGTTCACTCATTCCTAGCTACATGTCTCGCACTGACTTACAGTACTAGTAAGTTACTCACCTGTATCTAGGTATTTCACCCGCAAGGAAGTGAAGCAGTTCGACCGATTCTGAGAGGGCGACCAGCACCATGATGTTGTTCACAATGCATTCATCGGTCTCCGCGGATTGTATGAAACGGTGAGATATCGCTGCTTATATGACTTACCAGCTACCCGCAGAGGGTGTTTGTGTAGATGTTATAGAATCATTGTGAAATCATGACAACTTGAACGCCTGTAGATGATAAGCTGAAACTGTAAGTACGCGCATCGTGGCTACTGTGAAATTTACGCCCAAACCACCTCGCGGCGCGCTTCGGAGAGAATGAAAGAATGTACCTTTGCATGAGCTTTTCAATATCATTCTACGCAGGATGTCATATCCATGAGGTCGTCGGAGACTCGATCGGTAAAACCTATTGCACAAGGAAAGATAAAAAGGGGTCGTATTCTTGTGCTTTGTGCTTTGAGTTGCCGAGTGCATTGTCACCGGGCCCGCTTATGCTTCAGTATTCTTAGAGAACAGTTTGGTACTCACATGGTCCCACCGAGTTATAGGTACCCTGTTATCACTCGGACCTTACTCGGTTCCGTCAAGCCCTGAGGAAACAAGGTACGGACATCCCTCACATAAGTAGTACCGGCGTCACGGGCCCGGGGGAACTACCTGCTGGGCTTACTAAGCGGAAGAGGTCGGGTCCCGACTCCCGACAGGGAACTTCGTACTGGCCCGCCAGCAGGACGCTGCTGTATCTGTATCATTCATGCAAAGTTATGCGGCCCCTAATTTCCCCGTTTCTAAACAGCAGTGATTAAGGCAAGATATCGGTACCATCATGCTCGCTACTTGCCATCCGCATCAAATTCTTCGTTCTTCAGAAAAATGGTCACCGTGACGGTTGTTCGCGAAATTGATGCCCCAGGAATCAGTTGCGGTGCATATGCTCAAGCCTCAAGGGAACTTGATTCTCCATCTTATCTCTCCTTGGCAGTAACGCTCCTGGCGACTGAATTTTTGTGTCGAGCCAGCAAGTATTCTTGTCTTCTCATCAGTGTAACACATTTTACAATGCGACATCATCAGGCCCGGGCGCCATTCTCTCAGCAACGCTTAGCCTCACCAGTGGTCTGCATAATGCAGTCTCGAAAGTGATGCACCCGGCAATGATGTGCTGCGAAGGTGGATTCGTCATGCGCGAGCTTCACTAGGGTAAGCACTGCCTAACCATCGGGCCATGAATAAACTGGTGGAACAGTACATCCTCATGGATGCAGTTCCTCTTACTCACGCCCAAAACAGGCTACCTGTCCCGCTATGTCGGTTTTGATCAAAGATGTGCGCGCACCGAGTCGATATGTTTAGTTATTCCTGTTTTCGGTTTCTTCACGTGAGGGGGCGCGTTCCATACGGTTCAGCCTTCTGAGGATGAGATTAACCATGTGCTCACCTATCAGCAGTGTTTTCACGTTTACCAGCATATATATAATGGGCTTCGAAATGTGGTATGATCATTACCTTCCAG
>JABBWD010000302.1:0-21602 GCA_016628565.1 Suillus placidus | reverse complement strand
TAGACTTCAGGTGCTGATGTGATGCGATATGTGATGCAAGAGTGCGCAGGCCTTCAGTCGTGTAGTATGTGGGTTGATTGGGTGAGCATGATGAATATTGGTAGTGCTGGGAGGGACATGGAACAAACCTTGAGATGAATAAGGTTTCTCAGTGTAAGCTTGGTCTTAGCAAGATGCTCGAGAATGACAGTGTCTGCACCCTTGCAGAAACGCTTGATCGAACCGCTGGGTGTGCACACAATCGTCAATATATTTATTTGTCGAGTTGAACTCGCATACATTGAGGATCTCTACTTGGCAGGAGGTGTTGATTGGAGAAAGACAGAATGGGGTTTGTGAGTCTGTGGGAGGATGAGTAAGTAGTGTGATGAAAGGGAAGTGGGGTGTAGAGAAGGGTTTAGGGAGGAATGCATTCAACAGTATTTGACGGGATGAGCAACCCACCATGGAACTGATACCAGCATCTCCACCTGCCACTAGCGCTGCTCATTGGACTACTGGCCTGATAATGGAATCTTCCCATCTCTTACCTCTGGTATCACCATATGGCACACTGCAAGCAATGCCAGAAACTCTCTATAGCCACCTCCCGCCTCATTGGCATCCTGTTTTCAAAACACAAATTTGATCTGTCTGAGCTCCTGCGAGTGAGTTTGTGCAGCAGAGTGCAGGTGTGACATAGGGCGCATAGTACATGTCCAGACGGTGTTGATGA
Source organism: Suillus placidus (assembly GCA_016628565.1). Taxonomy (NCBI): domain Eukaryota; kingdom Fungi; phylum Basidiomycota; class Agaricomycetes; order Boletales; family Suillaceae; genus Suillus; species Suillus placidus. The sequence goes on along the minus strand of JABBWD010000302.1, from coordinate 20,887 downwards.
GCCGGGCTTGTTGGAATTTGACGACTTCCAGTGATGATGAGTGAAATAAGGATGAGACATAACAGGCCTCGGTTTGTAGATAGAGCAGGTAGCCAGCACCTGCGTGCCTCAGGACAGAGATATCCGAGGAGATCAGCAAGAATGAATGGCTGATGGAGGATCATGCTGACTAGAAAGACGGAAAGAAAGTCATATATCTGTGAAATAGATAAGTACATGTCAGTGTCAGAGGTTGAGAGTCTAATTAGTTAGTGCTTGCCTCAAAAAGCCCAAAGCATTGTGATTAAATGTCAGTGCAAATCTGGAGAATCATACTAATCTGATATTGAAGAATATAAAGTCGAAGTCGAGGTCGAAGCTGAAGTGAAGTTTGACAACGGTTTGGAATGGTTTGGGACTGCCAAACCAAAATGGAACCGTCAGGTGAGCAAGAACCAAGAACCGATTTCCAGTCCGGTTTGGCTGATGTGAGAACCCGGACCAAACCACAGAGGAACCGGACCAAAAGTCCGGTTCAAACCGTGGTTCTGGCCCAGACTGCGGCAGCACTAATTCCCACCTTTGAGACACAGAAATTTATATCTCCTCATATTTTGAGATTGGGAAATTGGTTGGTAGATTTACTCTTATGCTCATTAAGAATGTTTCTGTAGAGAAGAATAAGAATTTGAAGCCATTGTTGTGTGTATTATAAATGTTGGACCAAAAGTGGCGGATGCGCACCATATTAGTAAGTTCCATTCCAGGCACACCGATCCACTGGAAACATACCATCGCACGCATCCTGCAATTGCAGCACAATCTATTATGACAGCCACATTCAATCATGGCTCAGATGGAAAACCATCGTTTCACACTGTTGGACTTTGACCTGACTATTTATTTGCTCGCTGAATTTGCGCTGGATATTACTTTCGTGGCGCATGTGTCAACATTGTGTTTCATCATGATTCATTATAGTTAGATGTGATACTGCCATGTACTACACGTTATCTACTATGTATAAGAATGTATACAAAACGGCCCGCCGTTCAACTGAAGCCTCAAGCCGACATGGTCGGTTTTGAGCTGTAAAAACGTAGAAGATAACCTTGACTGAGCGTTGCTCCCCACCCTTTCTAAATTTTCCACCAACTCCTTAAATTGTCCCTCTGTTCGAATCCCCATCTTCACTACTGGAATTTGCATTCCCTTGTAGACACCCACAAAACTCTCCCGAGCTTTAGCTTTCATCCCGTCTTCGTCGTCCCCACACCCAAGACTAATTTCAAGACGCTGTGTCGTGATATTATCAAACCCAGTGCCTTTGAGGACATTCGGAATATGCTCAACGCAGTTGAGTAATAGACCTCTTTTAACAAAGAGATCCTGAAGCATCGAGAAGTGTCTTGCGTTGCCTCTCCAGCTACGCAATGACTAGCTTCAACGAGTTGTACCCAGCCTCCTGGAGCAAGGACACGGAAAATCTCCTCCACGGCCGTGTTCCAATTCTCTTTGGATAACGCTGCGATAAGGAGTCGTGGTTCACTAGCTGAAAATCGCTGGTCCAATCGCTCGGTAGCTGTAAAACGTTCCCCGCCCCCAAATGTATACGTTGCTTCTGTACGTCATCGAGCTCTGGAAAATGTTCGTCTTCAAATCGATTCCACGGAAGGTAGCATCCTTATTGGCGTTATAGCATCAAGGAGCCAGGTTGCTGACGTATGAGTGATCAAACCGTCAGATCAAAGAATTGAATTTCTGATGATCACAAACCTGAGCCTGCACCGCTGTCAAGTACCTTGTCTCCTACGTGCAGTTCAATTGGAGCGAAGACAATACGTCCCCAAATGCGTTTCGAAGGACTTCGTGTTGAACTTCCAGTCTATTGTGCACAGAGTCAGCTATTTTATTCAAATCGCGCTGTGATCTAACCTTTTGCGCTCCTGCTCATCGGTTGGGAGGATATAGAGAGATTTTGCGACTGTATGTGTCTGGTCATCACCGCGTGGTTTAGACTGAAAAGAGTTTTCCGAAGGCTAGTGAATGTCATTGTTAGCTCGAAAGCTTTGGAGTTGGAAAATGAGCTTACACAGGACATAGTGTTGGAATGAACTTGGGTCAGAGCAATTGCGCGAGGAGCTTTTAAGCACGTCATACCATGCCGCTAGACTTACCTGTGCAAAAATCAAATTCCCGTATGTGCTATAGTGGGAAGTTTATCGGTTGACCACCTTTCGCGTGGGAGTTAATGGGCAAAGATGCATCGCAGTACAGTTGTATCAATCTGGGGATCAGATGGTTCAGAACAAGTTCTCGTCGGGGGCATGCGTCGATACGAACTTAGCCACTGATCATTAGTAATTCTATGTATGCCATGCATTTGCACAACGCCGATAATAGTTTAGCGCACCGCACCTATTCTAATTCCATGTTGCCGCAAGGTTAAGTCCTTTTAAAACCGGGGCGGCCACTGGCATGAGCATTAGGAGCTGCTATTTTGGATCAATTGTTCAAGTTCCCACTAGTACTTGGTTCCCACACCAAATTCTTGAGGAATCGAATTCCTGACATTGTTCGCTGCACGTGCTCGGTCGCGCCACATATCAATTCCAACCTGATCGATCCTGATCGATGATCCCTGATTCTGAGGCCTGAATATTGGATCTGATATCGCCCATACTAGCGCTGAGATCAATTAAAGCCCCACTAGTACCAGTGTAATGACCAAATCACCTTGTTTTACAAGGTCACCATCACCGTGACATACGTAGTGGCGGTGTCGGAAGCCATATGGACACGCAAAGCTGTTTCGGCCGGCTAGCTAGCGTTGCTGTTCTAATTCGCAATTTGAACAGCTTTACCAAGGTCTCCATGATGTCACGGTTTGCAACGGACGGCGGCCAACTTGGCCTGCCGAAAATATGTATCTATTCGGGAGTCAGAACTGCGGGTAGGAAACATTTGAAGTACTCACATCTCAGTTATACTAAAGGACTGAGTACTGAGATTTTTTTACAATAACGGGTGTAATGTATAAGGACGGAAAAGTTTTTACTACATAAGTAGGACTCATTCTGTTTGGACACAACGTGGCATGTCAACATCGCTACTAGATGTAGCGTCGTATGCTCTTTGGTAAAACACCTCTGCCAGCAGCATTCATGTAGCGACTGTTGAGGGGATGGTGATCAGGACATAATGATGATCTGTTCATAATGCACGAACGAAGGTATCAGTGTGCGCAGAAAGTTGGGCAACGGGCTCCTTCCATCACTGCTGAGTAGCCTGACATCTACGACAGATTCCGCAAAGTGCTTATAGGTGGATATGACCTGGTGGTATCCAGACCAGAATGGCAGAAACTCTGTTTTGACGTCCTCGGTGGCAACGTTGCACAGCTGGGCGCTCAGGCTGTCCTGTCTCTCATGCACATTGCAGTGCCGCACCCAGCCGCAAGCTATGTCATCTGCAGGATCCCATGACAAACAACCGTCCCGATTCCACGAGTCCCAACTGGCCGTACTTATAGTGTGCACAGAATGCCCATCTACGAATTCGGAAATGGCGAGCACTGCAGCACTACCTTCTTTTACGAATCATGGGCACGAGGACCTGCAAATTCACACAATCCTGAGGTAGGAAAGTATGTTGCATCCTTTGACATCGCATCGTTTGCGACGCTCGTCACCGATGTGACGAAACACCGGAAATCACCAGTACTATGTAGCCTGCGAGTCGTCATGATCACTACCTCACTTCCTTTTTCAATTTCCGAGTCTCACTCGACTCATTTCCCGTCCAGCGCTATCGTGGGGACCAGTCCCAGGAATACCTGAAAGTTTCCCTCCATCAACCTGCGCTCTATTCGTCATACATCATGAGTCCTCATACGACGCAAGTCGTTTCCGAATAAAATATATACATGAAATCAGCGAACATGCCCGCACCTTCCGATCTCCCAGATCGTAGACTCATTTTGCCATGTCTTCACGAGGCATGCCAATGGATGCTGCTGTTATAATGTCTGTATCGCTGGAAGGTATTTTATATGGCGAGTATCGCAATAGGCTCATCTGTCCCATGCCATCAAACTAGGGCCAACCGTTTACCAGGCTTTTCGGACTTCATGTTATTGGTACGATGGGCATTGACCTGCAAATGTCACAAGCAGGACATCAATCGTCCAACCCTAGCGGTGGCTAGTTTGCTGTTGAACTGAGTACCGCGGTTAGTGCTTGCTTCTGACACCTGATATCATTTGCTGACATCTTCCAAGCACATGGTTGTCAACATTACTCGTGCCAAAGACGGATGGTGAAGTATCGTGATACGCCATGGCGGGCCAGCGTCATTTTTCGAAGATGTGTCTCGACCACATATTTGATCAAGAATGCATTATATTATGCAAACTCTACTTGCGATGCTGTGGTGGTAGGTTCATACTTCAACTGCTGGTTTAGGACCCTCTGAGCTTATAGAAGTGTCTTGTTTGGCAAAGATTATCGCTGCTACGTTGTCTGGCAATCCGTCCTGGTTATTGTCCTACCAAGCATGCTGTGGTGCAGCGTCGCAGGTCAGGTTGTGATGAGGCTCAGGAAGCAGTGCACTCTGATATTGCCTCAGTGACTGGTATTCGTGCGGTCTACAGTTGTTCGCAAGCCAGTAGTAATATCTTCGCCGAAGCGCTTGTACAATGGGTCAAAGCGTTCCTTGCCAATTGCAACTAATTTGTTGAGTTCAGGTAAGCACGTTTCTGCGTGTGCAATATCGAGGCCTTGAATGTGTCCAGGATTACTGGCATATCACATCTGGATGATTGAACGCGCTGCCTCTACAGTTCTTGTCACGATTACGAAGAGCACTATGATGCACATAGTGCGTGTGCTTGTAGATTCCGCGGTTTTATATTCTTTGGCGCTTTTCGCTGCGCTAGTAGTGAGGCGGAACAAGGACACTCGCGGAAACATGAAATGAAACCTTTGCAGGTTCATGTACACTAGTACTACCAACTACCACTTAGGACCGTACCGAGACTGTGAGAAAGCCATTTACAACACCTGGCAGGCGGATACGAGTTTGGACAGAGACTTGGTACATCTAAGTTGCGCAGCTCACTTCGCTAGGTTGCCCTGTATGTCACTCCACAGAAACCAAGGAACAATCGCAACACAGACGTTAGTCGAACTCCCCGGTCAGAAGGCAAAGCAACTTAAACTACAGGCCAAATTGGCAGCTCTCCTGTAGGAAAACCAAGTTCCGACGAACGATCACAAACGGGCAGACATGTCAGTGCCTACTGCCGCCTCACCTGATGAGAACACTCCGCCGATGCTTGCGAGGACTTACGGTATTGAACGAAGTCGACCGAAGTTGAACCCGCGTTTTCGAAGCGAAGAAAAGATACTCAACTCACTTCGACGGCACCGCTATCGACGACAGTATAAGCTACTACTGGTGGTCTTTATGCACCAACAAGGACTGTCATATGTGAATTTCATATGAAGTAATGCGAACGAGCCCACATTAGTGGTAATGATAGAAGAACAAAGAGTAGCACTGGACCGTCAGGGGTCAGATTTCCAGAACAAGTAAAATGAACAAAACTCACTGACTATGGCAGGTAGAATGTCATTTCAACACATACTTTCGTCCGCCATCATCTCCTCAACTCTCAACTTCGATCCGTGGAACCACATCAATTTCAAATGGCGCTGCATGGGAAACAACACTGTCACTAGCCAGCGTGTTGATCGGAGCGTCAGGTCGTGATCAATGCGGAAAGACCAGAAGAGAAGTGCGAGGCCGATGTACATTGAATTCTCTGCGAGATGCCTTCCAGGACACACCCTTTCAAAGACGAGTTAACTTCATTAATTCTTGACAAAACTGTCGGAACAAGTTACCGTCTACCAAAGCCAAAGGTGAAAGACTTCATGTTGTCCTTAAGGCAGCCTTCGGAATCAAGCCAGCGCTGAGGATCGAATTGTCAGGTTTGGGAAGGCAATTGGATCGCGACACAGATTGCCCTGACAAATTCAGATAATGAAAGGGACACACAGCATGAGGAAGTAAAACCTTACCAATGGCATCCGTAGACCGCTGCACCCTTAGGAATACAGTATCCTTGTGATTGCACACATAATTATGTAAATATAATAAGAACGTGGTATCAATGCAAGACACTGACCCAAATGATATCCCGAGTTGCACGGGGGGAAAGCCTGGGGAACATGTCAGCATCGTGCAGGAGCGCAGAAGATTCACGGCTTACCTATGGGAATGACAGGTCTCCATCTCAAAGTTTCCAACAAGAACGCGTGCAATTGTGGAAGCGAGCTCGAGTCTTTGAATGTTGGCGCTATCACCAAAAATTAGCCAAGGCAAAATGTTCTCCCTTTTAGCCTTACCTCTGTCTGATCCGATGATCATATCGAGCTCTTCATGCACCTTTGCCTGAGCCAGTGGGTGGCACGCCGCAGCCATAATAGCAGTGGTAATTCCCACAGCGGTCTGAATCAAGCCCATCAGTAAGTGATGGAGACGAGATATGATGCATCACTTGCTGTATCAGATCCTGCACCAAAGAGTGTTCCAGCGAGGTAGGCCATCATCTGTCGTAAGTTGGTGATCTTCGGTGTGCTCCAACAGTGTCTTGGTGAAAGAGAGGACCCGCTTTGTTTGTTCCTAAGTACAGGGAAAATTCAAATAAGTACGTCATCAAAAGAAAATGCCCTCACCATTTCGCTCTCGACGCGCCCTAACTGATGTCTGTATAGACTAAGTTCTTCATATATGCCACTAATAAGTGCTTTCCATAACAAGGCAAGTAGCGCAAAAGAGGACACACGAGGGCGGAGATAAGCTCCCGGGCGCATCACAATTTCAAAAATGATCGAGGACTTGTAGACTCGGACAACTTCGGGATCATTATGTGCAGTTGGTGTAGACTTCCCATAAGTCACCCGAAGAATGACGAGTGCTGAATACCTTGAGGTAAACACATCTGTGAAAGGATCACAAAAGGACTGGTAAGGACATACCGCGCTGCGTGGTTATGGTGGTTCTTAGGGTCGTTCAGGATGTCCAATATAAATTTCCTTGCGTTATCCTGCTGCATATCTTTGTACGCATCTGCCGCCTTGGGCTGGAGATGGGTATGAACTGCTTTGCGGAGACGCCGGAAGCGTTCTCCGGAACGAGCCATGACAATACGCATCCATTTGAGAGCATCTCTCCCGCGGCGATAGATGGAGGACGATCTACCAGGGATTTACCTTCTGTCTCCATGATGGTTGTGGTTGCCTTGTGGATGGGTCAATTTTTGAGCAAACCCCAGTATAGACAGACTTTACCTCGACGCTATCCGATGACAATGATCACTTGACTACCTTGTCGGAACGATACCACAGGCCCATACTCCCGAACAAGGTCGGTCAGCGCACGAGCAATACTGAGTGAGCAGTCTACATCAGTTTCGCCTATTAGGGAAACGTTTCCAAAACCCCACTGACAGAAGGCAAAGCGTTGCTCCAGAACCAAACGGGCGGGAGGTCCAGGTGGAAACGGAACGGTGGCGTTCTTGTCATTCGCTGACGAGGTTTCATGTACAGACAGCGAGCACTGCTATAGCTGTGACAACACCAGCAAAATAGTCTGCCTGGTGAAGGTTCCTAGCATTATGATGTCAAGTGAGCTGGAATAAGAATAGAGTGGAAATTCAATACGTTGACCCCAAAATATACTGCTACGATGCGCAGCGTGCTGATGTGAGTCATAGTGACAAGAATGATAATCGCCGGGGAATCTGATGCAGTAGAATCGCTATTATGAGTCACTCTGTGGTGGGCGGCCCCACGTGAGTCCTATTACATGTAACACATATTAGCAGGAGCAGAATTTGAGCAGAATTGTATCCAAGTTCTGTAGTTCCCACGGCTACAACATTGATCCATTTCAAACTGATCCGGGTGACCAGATTGACCAGTCCGGTACGCCCATCAGATAGATGGGCCTACCAGCTCTAGTTGCCGGCGCCGCATCAGATTATACTGGTAGTTTCAAGTTTGTAACGCTTCACAACTTGCCACAACCTGAACTCCTGCGGTGAACACCATCAAATCAAACGTCACATGCTGGTCGTACTAGTACGTTAAGATGTCGATCAAAGGTCGTTGATGTGGCAAAAATTACTTTATGTGAGTGGTACTAACACTCCCACATACTCGAAGATGATACTTGAGACCTATTGTTTTGACATCTTGCACAGTGTAAGCTCAAAGGACTATTGGGCATGTTGCGGTACTAGAGTTGCGGGAGGGCAGGCCTTGCAACGAAATTGCCGTATCATACTGCGCTCTAGTACTTGGTGGGAACAACTGGTTCCAGGAATACCTGAAACTCTCTCCGTGATGCTGTGCCAGCGGAATTCCTATCAGCAGTAGCCTCAGGCTGAGCGACAGAAGTTTGACCCAGCTCATTTCTGTATAATAACACGTGGATGAAACTGGATACCCAGATCATCATATCCCCCAGACCATAGACACCATGGCTTCAGGAGGTATCCCGATGGATGCTGTCGTTACAATGTCGGTATTGCTGGAAGGCGTTGTATACGGTAAGTGTTGCAATAGGCTGGTCCGTCCCTGCCCACCAAAGTAGGGTTAATCGTTCTGCAGGCTTTTCGGTCCTCATGTTTATCGGTACCATCTGGGCTTTGACCTATAATTGTCGCGTGCAGGATATTAATCGCCCAGTCGCTGTGGTTGCTGTTCTGCTGCTGATACTGAGTACTGCGGTTAGCTTCTCGCCTCTTACATTTGATGTTATTTGCTGACGTTTCCCAAGCACATTGTTGTAAACATCATTCGTATCGAAGATGGACTGGTGAAATATCGTGACACGTACCCATGCGGGCCATCAGGGTTCTTCGCGGACGTTTCTCAAGACACGTTTGTGATCAAGAATGCATTTTACGTCGTGCAAACTTTACTTGCTGATGGGGTAGTGGTGGGTTGATAATTTTATCTGCTAGTTTAGAACCTCTGAGCTTATAGGAGTGCCTTGTCTGGTGAAAGATTTATCGCTGTCATGCTGTTTGGCAATCCCTCTTGGTTATCATCCTACCATGCGTACTGTGGTGCAGTGTTGCAGGTTAGGTCGCAATTATGCTCAGAAAGTGATGTACTCTGATGTTGCCTCAGCGACCGGTGTTTATGCGGTCTACAGTTGTTCGCAAGCCAGCAGTAGTAGCATCTTCGCCAAGGCGCTTGCACAATGGGTTATGGTGTTCCTTGCCTCAACAATTGCGACTAATTTGTTGAGTTCAGGTAAGCATGTTTCCGAGAGCACTATGCCTATGCCCTGAATGTGTCCAGGATTACTGGCATATCGCATCTGGACGATTGAACGTGCTGTCTCTACGGTTCGTGCTTCAAAGAGCAATGTGATGCCAATAGTGCGCGTGCTTGTGGATGCCGCTGTTTTATACACTGTGGTGCTCTTCATCGCATTAGTCTGTTTCGTCTGCTCAAACACTGGAGAGACTGTTGTGGTGGACATGGTAATTCCCCCATTAACACCTATTATCGAAACAAACTGATCCTCGTTCTACTAGGCCATGCCGATCATGTCGATTGCCTTCTACATGGTGCTTATTCGTATCGCAATCAATAGAAACACGCCCAGTTACCTCTCGACTACTCGTGAAATAAGCAGTAAGGCGGAACAAGGGCACTCAAGGCAATATAAAATGAAACCTTTGCAGGTTCATGTACGTACACTAACAACTGCCACTTAGAGTCGTACCGAGACTGTGAGAAAACCATTTATAACACTTGTCAGACGGATACGAGTTTGAATAGGGACTTGGTACATGTAAGCTCACTTCGTTGAGTTGCCCAGTGTCACTCCACAGAAACCAAGGGACAATCGCAAAACCAGACGTTAGTCGAACTCCCCGATCAGAAAGCAAAGCAACTTAAACTACAGGCCAAATTGGCAGCTCTCCTCGTAGAAAAAACAAGTTCCGAACGAACGATCACAAACGGGCTGGACATGTTAGTGCCTACTGCCGCCTCACCTGATGAGAACACGTCCGCCGATACTTGCGAGGACTTACTTTTCTTCGAATGACACTTGGAAACTACTAATATCCACTCCGAGTCTTGTCGACGTTCAGCTCGAGTATACTCAGAGGACGACGGTTGGAAAAATGCTCAAGCAACCTCCGACGGTTCGGTCTGCATGTCTCGCAGAATTGTGTGCAAAAGGGCATGCGCGGCTGGGAGGGTAAAGTTGGAAAGAATAAGGACTCGAGGTGCGGTAGCGCATCTGCAACTTAAAACGTCGAGGGAGGTGAACATCTCTAATGACTTGAAGTTCAACATGTGCATAGCTTGAGACTCACTATCGAAGAACTGGCCAGTCATGGTTGTGCTGGTAGTATCTACCGAGCTACTCGACGCCTTCTATAGGACGCTCTTCAGGCCGCCAAGCGCTCGTCTTTGTCGAGCTATTTTATGGCTTGACGTCTTACAGGTGGAGCTCGAATCCCAGCTGGAATGAAAAACTCCAACCTCCGACTCAACATCCTGCAGGTGACCTCGAGCGATGAGGCTCCTGCGACGTAATAACCTCTGGCACTCATTTATTGATGGCAAGTGACAAATTACAAGTACATAATCAACCACAGACATGTATTCAGCATGATTTCTTTGCGAAGACTTATATCCTCGTACTAGGTCATGACAAGCGTAAGGCATGAGTTTGTTCCTGCTTATAATGTGTATCTGAAGTCTGGCGCACGGTCTCCCAACTCCCGCAATTCTTGATCCGAATATTGCACTTTCTCTCCCCGTTCCGTTGCGAGGCGTTCGGCAGCGTCGCGTTGGGCGTTGATCTTCTTGTAAATGAACACCACAATAGGCAAAAAGGTGAATCCAATCCCAACGAACATGAGTTCCACTGCATCTGGAAAAAGAAGAGTTAGTCGACGCGAGTCCTATGTCAATGAGGTTGAACTTACGCCCGAGAATGAACCGAGGTGAGTCTTGCGACCTATAGATGACGGCTGCAACTGCACCACTGAAGTTTCCAACGCACATGAGGAGGGCCATGCCAACACCTCTCTTGTACTGGCCAGAAAGATTGTTTCCGAGCCTTAATTACCATATGTTAGCATTAGTCGTGATGCGACTGACAATGATATACCAAGAAATGACGCCGGGAAATGCCGCATAGCTTCCCATGACAATGAGGAAAGTCCCAAAATACTTGACACCACTGGGTGCGGCGGATATGTTTATCGAAAAGCCGACGAGACACATGGTAAGGCCGGCAAGAATGAAAGGGGATCGCATTTTCAACTTGTCCGAGTAGTATGCAAAAACGAGCAATGTGAGAGCTAAATAAAACAGGTTACTGCCTGAGATTGCAGATGGGTAAGAAAACTGACTTGCGGCGACATATGGTGGCACGGTGAGCAACTGGCTGACTGGTGTGTTATATCCAAAGCTGAATGCAATTGAATAAATGGATCACAATCAGCTTGTCAAGACAGACCTCTTGATGATCGTTCTGGCACAAATAGGTTAAACACCATCTTCAAAGATCTAACCCTCGACTTACGGGAGAAACAGGGTGATGCCATACACTGGGAATGATCAAAACAGCTTCTGTCGCCGCTGAACAGCAAAGGTGTGTCACTTACGAGGCCCAACGATTGACACGTAGATGGGGATATGAAGCCAGACCTGACGAGTTGGTTGAGGCATGAAAATGACAAGTCAGAATAATTAGCATTTTACCTGCCAACCTCTGAACGCAGCCCAGACGTGCCTGGCCGCAAACCTCTCTTCCTCGCCGACCGATGAATTGTCGTATTCTGAAAAAGGTTCGATTCATATCTGCTCTCTCAGAATCTGTTATTCCACCCACTTTTCCTCCAGACAACAAAAGCACGCTCTTCCGGGGTCAAGAACTTAGCTGTGTCCGGAAAGTCAACCAGCACTGAGCGATAATATATATATCAGCCCTCTGTGTGATCGAACGCGTGCTGTACTCGCCAAAGAAAGCAACGATGGCTGCAACTATCGTTGCAAGGCCTTCAAGCATCTGCATGTACATTTTGAGCATCACTTCTGACATTGACAATGAACAAGCTCACGAAGATCCAAGACCACGCTTCGAGTCCATCCAAGCCCCCCATGTAACCAATCCCAAAGGCTAGTAAACCAGAGAAAGCACCTGAAATTTGGTTCACTATTAAATTTACAATGATGTAGCGAGACAACAAACCTCCGACTGTCGCAGCACCAAAAAACAAGCCAACTATCGGAGCACTTCAACACAAACGGACAACTACACACAGGATACTTACTTCGATATTGTAACATGTGTCTCGGATACCACAAAGTAAGGCTACAGATCCATCAGCGATATCCCGCAAAACTTCCATACTTATACTCACTAATAAACCACACCAGGGAACAAACCTGCCTCAGCAACACCAAGACAGGCTCGCACTACAACAAGCTGAGGGTATCTGGCATGCAAGGTGAATATCAAGTCAAAAAATGAGCGAAATTTGCCCAAGCTTACGTCTTCACGAAAGCCATGAGTGTCCTGGCGATAGGCTTCCTCAGCAATTTTAGAGCATATTAAAACTGAACGACGCACATAACTACCCCCCATGCAAACTGTGGAGCGTGAGATAAATTCAACCGCTATCATGCAAGACTTACATTGATCCCTGGAAGCCATCTCAAATACGAAGAGAGTCAGACATGCAGTACTCGATGGTAAACACGAACACTTGCCTGGAAGGCCTGAACACTTTAAGAACCAGGCTTAAGGTTGCAGTCAGAGCGCAAATAACCAACATATCGGGTCCCAAACGAACTTAGCGGGACATTCAAACAGGCAGTATGGCTTTACGGTTTGCTTCAGAAAAGTCCGACGCCTATTAGAATAACGAGACTTACTACGATAAACATTATCTGCATCCAGCTGTAAGATTGGCAATATTGTGAACAAAAAACCACACATTACGCACCAATGCAATGTTGAATCTGTTTCCCGTGAGATCTAACTGAGTCTCGAGGCCCTCCAACTTCGCATTACCGATGTTACCTGTTGAAAAGTGAGGAATATCGATGTCAGCTTCTACGACCACTACGCACTTCTGTCAAGGAAAGCCAGAAGATACATCAAACTGAGGATAGGCATTATCCGCATGTCAATCTTTCTCCATAGTTTCTTCTCCTGTTCTGGCGTCAGCACTGGGACATTTTTGAGATCCAAAACCGAGTCCTCCGGCCGCTCCTCGTCACATTTGTTGTGTTCAGAGCTGAGGGGATTCAGGTGATCGACGGGAGTAGTGTTCACAACGGTCATGGCAAAACAGCAACGAGAAGAAGAAAAGTTCTTAATCTTTCCTGATGCCTAATTCTACATTTGTACCCCCTTGGCTGGGCGGCAGGAGCGGAGGCATATCGTGACACATTCGGCCGTATTCAGATACACCTTGAATGTGTCTGCCAGCTGCCCCTGCGATAGACGGATCAACTTATGGTAATACAAATTTGAAAAGCCAGCTCCACGGGTGCACTTGAGGATGATCGGTTGTGCCTTTTGGCGGACCACTACCACGTCACCATCAATGAAATACATGACACGAGACTCGAGAGAGAATGCCAGTTGCGCGAACGTACTAGAATTCGAAACCCAGAATCTTACATCCGAGCTTACATAGAACTAGGCTTTGTCCAAACTTTGGGGATGTCTGTTAACAGCGAGATTTCAAGGCTAGTTTCGTGGGTTCCATGAATCGAATCAATTGATGGGTCTGGTCGTCGCATCTGTGCCGCCCACCACTAATCGTCAGTAAATGGAAACATCATCGAACGTTGCTATACCGACATACGCTTTCATGCTCGGACCCCATTTGTCAATTCGTCTATTCATCAGATAAGTAGGTAGGACGAGTGAGGATTTATTTTCAGGTTTCCGGCTTTCCTGTGGGCAGGTAAGACTCGGAACGGGGATGGATCTGGAAGGTGGTACTTAGCTTCACATGGAGTCAATCACGCCTCCTGGAGTTGATACGTGCAGTATTGACATACGCGAGGATAGGGAATGTGTGTAATCGCATACAGGGCCCAGGCTGACCTCCGTGATCCACGTATCCACATAAAGGAGTTCCCTGCTGGCATGGTGATATCCGTCAAGTACCAGTCCGAACGAAACCCAGTTGACCGTTAACGTTGTGCCATCTTAGGCTGAGGCACCCACACGACTGGGAGACCTTGTTTAAGAAGATGTTGGAAGCACTATGGATCCAAGAGTATGGAAAGCGAAAATGATCAGCTCAACGAGAGTGATCAGCGTTGGACCAAAATGGCATTTGTTTGGCTTGTCCCCTGCCAGACCCCTACCTTGCTCGTGTCGGAGGCTCGTGGGATGTGTAAAGCGACATTTGCTCATCGTGATATGATCGCCGAAACGTTCTTGCTCGCTGCGAGTAACGATAAGCTCGAGTACTTCACATCGCTTTCAAAACGAACAACAGCGTGTACCAGCGGAAATGCATTGATCGACGACTTTGAAGGCAATAATAATGTAAGTAGGTCTCGACTCCAGCTGGCGAAAAGTCTAACAAGTTTTATGTCAGACGGGAGTTGAACTTGAAGTCACAGTAACCTAGTACTTACTACGTGTATGTATGGTATTTGAATGACTCGTCACCCACTAGCGCTTTAGCATTCAAACACATTGAACGTCAGGTCTACTCTGGGCCTCTCGTGTAGCTCACAGCCTAGGGCGAACGACACGGAAGTACCACCCATAGTAGGTAGTGCACACCTGGCGAATTTCGCATCCTGCCACCTTTTGCGGGTATCTGGCCTCTGGAATGTGCTCAAGTCAAGGCTCCGGACGATTGGATTTTTTTTAACAAACCTAGGATCCCCCAGCGATCCTCCATACCTCCATCCCACCCTCGCCTCCAATGCACACCACATCCCCAGCCCAATCCACCGCAAGTACCTTCATCCCATCCCATACCCTAAAACTGGTCACAGCGCCTTTCGTGCCCCGTAAGTCCTACAAACGGGCAACGCCATCATAGCTCCCGGTGACAACCTGATGCTTCCCAGTTTCAGATGTGACGATGGAGGATGGAGTCGCGGGGTGCATCATAATGGCTGTGGAGGATGAGAGGGACGAAACACGGAGGCCGAAGATGAACACGGTGCGGTCTGTGGATGCAGCGAGGAGGACGTTCGCGTCGGGAGTTTCAGCGAGATCGAGCATCGGACGCTCAGGGACGTTCTGATGCGGCGAGATATATTCAGTTTGGGTTCAGACAATACGGAGTAAGACTCACAATAGTGTTTATACATACACCACTCTCGACATCCCAGGTTCGTACCGTCAAGTCAAAACCACAGCTGTAGGCCTTACCTTTTGCAGGTTCACCGGCAGCAAATAATGCTTTTGACACGCGTGCAGTGAGATTTTAGTACTGCTATTGGTGCTTTCCGTTTTATGTTTGCGGGGGCAGTCTTACGCTTTTTTCTATCGTCAGCGCGCTCTAAATTGACATGGTGGTCATCGGGTATTGAGGTGTCCCAGACGCCGATGAGACCATCCCACGAAGAGGTGAGGAGGTGCGAGCCAGATGCATCAGTAGATATAGAGGATAGTGGGCTGGTGTGGAGATGTAGAGAAGCAATGGTGGATGCAGTTGGACTCTCTGGGCTCAGAGATATGCGCGCAAGACACGCGGTGAGGCCATGCGACGAACTTGCTAGGATGCGAGACTTGGAGTCTGATGACGAGGATGGTACGACGCAGACGGAAGTGATAGATGATTGGTGTACAGAGGCGTCAAGAAGCAGATTTTGCGAGTAGTCGAAGAGACGTAGGCGACCGTCATATGATGATGAGTCTGGGGTGATAATTTAAGGATTAGCGGATGGGACACACACTGGCTGAACATACTGAGGTATTCGGCATGATACTGAAGATACCAAATCATCGTGGTGTGGAAGCTCGGACATGCGCTGAGAAGGCATCAGGCCTGGGGAGGTCAAGTGTTTTGTTGATGAGTTGGGAGAGCTGGTGAATATAACGGGGCGTGAGGGTGAAGCCATGGTTTGATACTGAGCTCATCCCTTGGTGGGCCACTTTCGGTTATTCTGCTAATCTCCACTTGGTGCAATCTTACCAGCGTCTATCGACATACACGTGAGGCATGACCCGCTCTTCAATTTATATATATCATATCTATCCCACTGTCCCACCGCACTCATTTTGCCCACCCTTAGCCTTCTCCTACCACTCAATATTCTGAACACCTCTCAATGCCGCGGCTGCGTGTCGTTCGCCGTTTGATTCGTCGTAGCTTAAGAGAACGATACGTTAGACTTGAAGGCGCGTTATTCCGTGTCGCCTTCATATCCGTTTCATGATCCTTATGCTCTATCTACAGTTCTCAGTGGAAAGGATCTTAAAGTCCCTTCGGAGCGCATACCCGCTGGTATTTGCGTCTTCATCAATGTCGACTCCCGAAGACGCTGGAAATCGGCCATCAGTGTCTTATCATCTCAAGAATCAGCAGCGTGGGCCGATACTGTCACCCTGTAAAGTTCTTCCTAACTGCCGCGCACCATTCGAGAACTGACCTTCGGTTATAGATCACCCCAGGCATCACCTGCATTCTCAGTCGAAATCAGGGCGTCCTATGAGGCCGATCGAATGCTAGGCAGTGGAGAACTCATCGGGAAACTTCAATTGTCGTGGCATGAGCTACTCAATCATGGAGATGAGCCATTCGGTGAGTAACATACTTCTCATTCACCCACATATACTAACAGTTCATAGACCTATCCTTCCCATCCGTGCGCGGTGTCCACCCTTCCCTCACACTCAAGGTTGCCGTTGTACATGCTTGCGATGATGCTCTGTCTGACGTGAGTGACGCTGGTATCTGTTGTTGGCTTTTGCTGACAGATCGCCGACTACAGTCCCTCGTAAACTGCGAGATTGCTCGAGACACAGATGCGGGCCACGCACGACTTGCCAAATATGTGAAACGCGGGAGGGTCTCCCACTTGAAGGCTGCTGTTCAGCATTTTCAGTTGGTTCTGGACCAGTGTCCGGTCAGCCATCCAGATCATGCAGCAGCTCTCACCAATCTCTCGTGGGCCCGCCTTGAAGGCTACGCCCGAAATGATCTTCAAGACATTGATGCCACCACTTCCCTCTTCCGCGAAGCCCTTGCATTGCGTCCGCAGCACCATCCCGATTATCCCTTATATCTATATAATCTCACCAAAGCGCTGACTTGTCGCCACAACAAGAAAAGCACTGCTGCCGACATCCGCGAAGCCGCCCAACTCTATCACGAGCTACTGCCTCTCTGTCCAGAGGGCACCTACCTTCGTAGCATCGCGGCAGGGGAAAATGGTGTCGATTATGTGATCGGCGGATGCAACAAACTTCCAATAGACGCATCTGAGGAAGGCATCTGCCTTCGACGAGTCGTTCTCGAGCTTTGTCCTCAGGGCCATCGACACCGTCCAAAAGCACTTGACAAGCTTGCATGGGCTCTGGTCACACGCTTTGAACAATGCGGCAACGTCGATGATTTAGATGAGAGCATACGATTTCGTCGTGAAGCTGTGTCTCTGTGCCCCGAGGGACATACTGTCCGTGATTCCTACCTGAACAACTTGGCCTACTCACTCGAGGTCCGCTTCGATCACCAAGGCAAACCTAATGACCTCGATGAGGCCATCTCTTTGTATGAAGCAGCGCTGCGCCTGCGCCCTGTTGGGCACAAATCTCGTGATACCTCATTGGGCAACCTAGGGGGCGTCCTCGTCACCCGTTTCAACAAACGCAAGGACATTGATGACATCACCCGAGCTGTCAGCCTCCATCGCGAGGCACTGACGTTGCGCCCACCTGGGCGTCCACATCGTGACACCAGGCTTAACAACCTTGCCATCGCGCTCAAAACCAGATATTACAAATTGGATGTCAGCGAGGATCTTAACGAGGCCATTGATCTGTATCGCGAATCCCTTGGGTTGACGCGGATTGCCGATCCAAAGCGCCATGCAACTCTTGACAATTTAAGCTCGGCGCTCTGCTCCCGTTTCACGCACACTCAGAAGAATGAAGATGTCGAGGAAGCCATTAATCTCTGCCAAGAATCATTGGCGGCTTTCCCTTCACTCCACCCAGACAGACATTACTCCTATTTCAGACTACGGGAAGCCTATATGTCTCGTTACCGCATACAGTACAAGCCTGTCGATCTGGCACTTGCAGTGGAGAACTTCAGACTTGCATCACGACACCCCACTCATGGCTTTCCCAGCCGCATCATCGAGGCACATAAATGGGCTGTTGCAGCGGAACGGCATGGTCATGGATCTGCACTGGAGGCATACTCAACATTTTTTGAGCTTCTGGATGCTCATTTGGCAACACGATCGTCGGCAACTTCACGGCGTGAAGCTGCCGCTGCCTTCCATTACACCAGATCACTCCCCGCAGATGCAGCATCATGTGCCATCCGCTGTGACAATCTACGACACGCAGTGGAACTCTTGGAGCGGGGCCGGGGTCAGCAATGGTCGCTGGCCTCTCGTCTCAAAACTCCAGTTGAAGACCTCGAGTCAGCCAATCCGAAACTGGCGCACAATTATCTGGAGCTGAGCAAGCTCGTTTCCAATGCCGCGCAGGGTTCTACAACCATCACCGACAGAGCTGCTGCTGATCGAGCAGCAACCGAGTACAGGAGACTTACGGAGCAGTGGGCAGCTGCGGTGGCTGAAATCCGTAGTCTTCAAGCATTCTCGCGATTCCTGCTTCCACCGTCATACGCAGACTTGCAAGCTGCAGCGCGTCATGGCCCAGTCATCATCCTCATTGCCAGTCAATACTCATGCAGCGCCATCATCGTCCCCACGTCAGGAGATCCCCATCATGTTCCCTTGTCGTCTATCACTCTCGCAGATCTGAAGACTCTCAAGGATCGCTTCACCAGGGCAATACGACACGCGTCTCGGATGGACCCAGCAGAGTCGAGGACGGATCTAATAGTACTCTTGCGGATAGTATGGGACAGGATCATGCTGCCCGTCGTCAACGTACTCGAGAACGTCCTCAAACTAAAGCGCCGCTCTCGAATATGGCTGTGTCCAACAGCAGCTTTCACATCTATTCCTCTCCATGCGGCTCACCCCTTTCAAACAAGGGCAGATCGCTCTAAGGAGCCATGCCTGGAGGATCTTTACATCTGCTCTTACACGCCGACGCTGTCGGCTCTGATCAGATCTAGACAGATGATGAAGAAGCGTGTCACTCCGTCCTTTGTGGCGATTGGACAAGGTCAACCGGGTGCAGGGAAAGGCAAGGCACTCTCGGCTGTCGACAGCGAGCTCGAGCTCGTCCATGAGCTCGTCCCCGCGACTGCCAACCGTACCACTATTTCTGGGGATGCAGCCACACGAGCAGGTGCACTCGAAGGTTTGGAAGAGAACACCTGGGTGCACCTCGCTTGTCATGGCAAGCAGGACCCTGCGCAACCTTACGATTCCCATTTCGTCATGAGAGATGAACATCTGACGTTGCTTGACATCATGGACAAACACATTCCGCACGCCGAGTTCGTATTTTTATCAGCCTGTCATACTGCCGTCGGGGATGAGCAGACGCCCGACGAAGTCGTTCATCTCGCAGCTGGTCTCCAGTTTTCAGGGTTCAAGAGCGTCGTTGGCACGCTGTGGGAGGTCGACGATGCTGTCGCAAAACACGTCGTCGAAGCTTTCTACACGTATATGTTCCATCCAAAGGAGGTCGGTGTGATGGACCCTACGAAAGCGGCCTGGGCACTCAACTGTGCTACACACGTCGTGAAGACGAAGGTGCCGCTCGAGCAGAGGATGGTTTTTATTCATATCGGCGTATAGTTCTCTTTTCTCGTATGTGCTGTTGTCTGGTCTAGTTTCGTGGATCGTTGTGGGTTCTCCATCTCGGCATACATCGAATCATTTAGGTATTATCCTGATACTCTCGCAGTGTGGTCATCTTGCTTTCGTATATACCTCTATCTCACGTTGTATTCTATTTTAGCAAAATCATTTACTTGACGACAAGTGTGCAGGAAGGTTTGCAAACCAGTCAACTTGTCAATGCACTAAGCAATTTGCGGCATAGACTCCTCATAGTACATGTAAAAGACATCGATGATGGATTGGATCGATGGGCATGGCCACCTTCAAGGATGAGACTCTGAGGATGTATCAGTATCAATTCACTTTCCAATGCTCCTACCGATGTGGACGTACCTATACACTTCCAAGGTCTCTCAGTGACCTAAACGATATCATCGGACAGTGCAAACTTCAATGGACGTTGACTGAGGTGGCTGTGCTATTTTTACTTACTACGTCGCTGTAGGTCGCTGTATCCCTACCACCGTCTTTCTCTTCCACTCATTCTCCCTGCCTCCGTTTGGAGTACTTGCGCCCGCTGAATTGCCGCTGACCATCAAACTTCAACGTTTCACATTGACCTGCACTAATTTTTTTTGGCCAGCTACATGACATGTACATGTTGGTTGATTGGGACTCAAGAAAGTGGTGTTTCACCTACCAATACCGCCGTCACGGTTGCCCACACCTATGGTTGCAGGATGCTGAATGTACTGTGTCACAGTCTCCAAGTAAATTCAAATCTTCGGCTTATCTGCTCAACAGGCACATCGTCAAAGCTATATTCCCGATTTCTTATATTGTTTGTGACCTGATTTCCTTATCATTATCTGCGCTCACTCACATTCTCATGGATCATTCCGCCGCGCGACCTTGACTGACCTATTATTGAACTATGA
>JABBWD010000301.1:0-21612 GCA_016628565.1 Suillus placidus | reverse complement strand
ATACATCACTGATAATCCGTCAATGTGAGCGCCTATCTCACATGTGTTTCCTTGTGCTCACCTCTCGTGCAAGAGCCAAATTTTTCAGCAACTGGATTAAGGGTGACGCCTTTGGTGCTGATACAAAGACTTGCGTTTGTGAGATGTGGATCAGAGACAAAAACATATTTGACAATCTCGGAAAGGTAGGTGATACTATGGGTTGCATTGTCGTCAGATCAACTCAGTGCGCTGTAGATCTGGGTCCCAGAGCTCGGGTTCCTCATGACGAATAACAAGAAATGGTTGCAACAACGCACAGCATGGAGTCAAGAAGACCGCGACCAACTCGTTTCGAGATGGGGGGTCGACGTGCCCTATATTCTCTTCTCGAGACATCATTGGATGAAGAACATGCCAATTCCCCAAGGAAAGCGATGGAACGAGATGGTCATCTACCGCCAGACGCAAGACGCTTTGCTGCTCACTATACCGCTTACCCCCAAGCAACTGGAGGAGAGAATCCAAGGCAACTTTGTGACGTACGAGAGCCAAATCAAGGCGTGGAATATTACTGTTCCGCCGGACACTTGGGCCGATTTCAAAAATGCGAAAGAGGATTGGATTAAGGCATAGCTATAAAAGTAAAATTTCCTTGGAAAGCTGTCTCCATCACCATACCGCGGATGAATGAAGCAGTCTCGGGAATCAGTCGAACTTTGTTCTCGCTCAAAAGGAAAGTCGGACTGTCGGACGCTGTCCTGAACGCACCTGTGACTCCCACGTAACCACTGTAGTTAGAAGTGATAATACATCAGGTTACCACATCTAAAACGACATGGATACAGGGTTTCCAAGCCTCCTTCAATATTTCTTCAATAAATAGTGACTTATAATAATGAGCCAGAGCTGTAGCCTAGGGTAAGCAAGCGTGGGACGTCGGCGCTGACGTAGTTAATGTTCCTGACGTGTCTCATTGTAGTGCCTGAAAGCAATCTAGTCCAAGATCAAAGTACAATTTATACAGAAAGCCACTTGCGAGTTATCAGCAAGGCATCGAGAGAATTTGAATTCAGTCATTTTTCACAGACGGTTTCGGCGACACCTGTTACAAGCGTGCATTTGACACCCTGCACAGCGCTAATGGTTGTCAAATCAGGAGGTGTGTCGACATAAGCAATACGACGCAGACGACGTACGAAGAGGTATAGTGGGAGATGAGTCTCGCAGCTCTCGCAACGTCCGCCACCGCGGCGGAATTTCCAACTTGTGTGGTCAGTCGTGGTCCACTCTGAGACGCTCCATGGTCTCCCTGATCATACGCTGTCTGATGGCGTTCCTATCTGAGCCGAACGTTACGGCAGTTGATGCAGGCTGTGGCTGTGGCATTCCTGTGAACCATGCTGAAACGCGAGCATTCGCCTCAGCACGGCGAGTCCTCCGAGTCTGGGAAGGGGATGCTGGAAGGAGTGCTGGTGCTGGTGCTGGTGCCTCGCGATGGAAAATCGTGGTACGGGGTAGAACAGGAGGTACTGGGGCAGGTGCTTCAGCACGGCGTGCCGTAGGCTGGATATTGACAACTGGTACTGGTCTGGGCGCTGCGACAGGAACCTGTTGGGAGGATTTGCAGGGCGAACATTGACAGCTGGCGCAGGTCTGGGTAGATTAATAGGCTGGTTCCTAGCAGCTGGCACTTGTTGGCGCGCTGCAGGTGCCTGTTGGAAAGGATTAGCAGGCTGCGCGTGACGTGCAGGCGGCAGCTGAGCATCCACGCGACGCTCTGCAGCAGCAAGCAGCCTGGCCTCGTCCCACTGCGGACACCTGCAGCTCTTCCAGAGTGCTTTGCACAGATAGCAGAACTCTGTCCTGCATCGGCAGGTTCATATGGAAACACCCCATGTTGAGCTCAATCATCTGAGCACAGCTGGACAGCGCGCCCACCCCGAGGCACGGCTTAGTGTGAGTACTTGCTCAGTCTCTGCATCGGGAGTGCAGATGTGGCTGAACCCTTCGTGTCTACCGCGACATTTTCCATGTTGTCATCGTACACGTAGGGGACGGGCATGTAAAGACCTTGGTGAAAACCCCTCATGTAATGGCCCGAGGAAACGGCTGCACGTTGGTGCAACACAATAAACGCGCTTCATGGTTCCAAATTCTTGAGCTTTGAGGGTAAACTCAGCAAGGACTGTCTGTGTCAGGTGAGGCTGAACTTGTGAGAGTGGAATGTTCTGGCGACAATCAGGAGGATACAGACTCTCGTCGCGTGTTGTGATTGGAATAGGTTGGTGACGCAGCCGATATCATAAAAATGGCCACACGGTGCTCGAACTTCTCCTCCGAAGATGGGATGACAGATCACACAGTCGTGGCGGTGGCCCTGGTTGTGATAGCTTTAGCAACAGTGCATTAGTATGATAGGTAGTATCACGTCTCACCGAGAGCTGGCCTAACCGTAGTGGTGGGCGCTTGCCTTAGATTTGCCGGTGGGCAGGTCTGGTCACTCGCGCGGGCGCCGAAAAAAAGGAGGCAAACCATTGGCCCCATGTTTGTGTTTGTGCTGTCGTGCTGAAATCCTCATCAGATACTCCAGGGAAACATTACACTCGCAAGCGCACTTTCTCATGTTGGGTTCTGTTGCTGGCCTGCTTATCAGTGTTAGCTTTGGGAGTCCCGCAATATATGGCTTTACCTAGGCGCAGGCTCAGGCTCTTCAACAGCAAGTCTTTGGGCAAGTGCCGATCAGCATTGAACTCCGCAAGTTCTCGAGCGTTCTGCATCAACAATGCGAAAGCAACTTCACGGTCACTGAGACCCTCTCCTCGATGCACTCTGTTATCATATAAAGTCTGCAACCTCTCCACGTCAGAAAGCTCCAGTTGAGCGATCATACGGGTAAGATCCTCTTCATAGTTGTCTCTATCTCTTGTACCAGGGACCAGGCGTGGTCGTGAGGGACCAGCGATGTTCATGGCGGCAAGAGAGAAGAGTCTAGCGCAGCGTGAGAGCCTATTCAGTAACTTCTGGATGAGCGGTATTAACACGTGCCGAGCCTTTGTGGGCGTAACAAAGATCAGCGCTATTCTACATATATCTAATGACCCACACGCTGTGCAAGACTGTTGTTCATCATCAGCGATGAGCTCCGGATAGCTACAGTTATATTTTACTGTAGTGTCCCCAATAGCCCCTAATCCTGCATCTGAGTAGCCTGTGATTAGCTCAGACCGAATACGTCCTTGAGAATCTCGACAAGTTCTTGATCTTCAGCATCAGCGCTTGTGGGACTATGGCAGCCTTGCTCGGCTGCAAACCTCTGTGCATACTCACGAGCCTCGTTTATCTTGAGGACAGTGGGCATGCCGAGCCGCTTGCCATCCTCAACGGAGCGACTCGGTTGTTTACACAGAAGAATGTAGGCGGGCAAGAGGAGCGATTTGTCGAGGTTGTACTTATCATAGGTGATAATTCGCTCGACAGGTTTCATGTCGAGCTTTTGCAGCTGCCGGACTGTCAGGTCTCGCACGCCTGGAAATTTCCATCGTGTGGCTAGGTCAAGGATAGTGATCCAGTGGTCCATGGGTTGTTCATCATATATATTGCCTTCGATTCCAAGCGCTCAGTCCACCAAAGAACATGAGCTGGGAAGGAGGACTCACGGGTTGTAGAATACCCACAGCAGTCGCTCGAACTCACTGATCTTGACATCATCAAGTCGGAACGCTGCCTGGTCGGACTGACCTCTCCCTGTGGCCCAGCTGCTTTGAACCCCTCCCGGAAGTATTCGGACTCTTTCAAAAAAGTACTTGTGTACGCGAAAGACGGTGCCCGCGACCTGGTTGGCGGCAGGTTTATCAGGACCATCCCGAATAAACAAAAGGAAGACGTGCATGGATTGATACACTACCGTCATGCAAGTAATACTGGGGATGGCGTGTTATTCGGGACATGCCCATATTTTTGATAGTCGAAACTGTTGGATGACGATGATGTGTTGGAACCTCTCCCCGGACCCCACTTTTATCTGGTGTCATGGCCACGGCATACCTTCCGTATCCCATTCACATGCGTTTTATTTTGAAACAAGGTTAAATGTAACCAAATGTGCAGCAAATTCCGAATCACCCAACAGTTACAAAAGGCTGCTACTGAAGATCAAATGAGGATTCATTCAAAAAAGATACTCACCTAGAAGTGCGGAAATAGGTCGTGCACGAGGCATGGTGGGCTGTGTGCGATGGTAAAACCTGTGCGAGATAGGCTCACGGTCTCACACCGGACAGAAGCAGTATCAGGGTCCAGCAAGGATCCATATTCGTCCTTGAAAGAAGTAGCACTGATCACTGATCAATCTTCAACTTATGGACATCAGAGTCTGGAAGGCATACATACATGATTCACTTGCGCTTGCACCCCATCTCCTCTAGCTATTTTGGTAGTTTTTGCTAGGAATCGCGATATGCATTTGACATCGCGGCTGTTTTGCCACCGTCTGAGATGCAGTCGTACAACCCCAAGAAGTATTCCATTTACAGTATGATCATCATCGCGTCGTATCATGTAACGCGTTAGCTGGATGATTTCCACTTTTTGAGCAGGGGCTCAAGTTGATATGGCAATTGTGAAATCCGATCTAGGTGCCTGAACTACCCTCGAGTAGAAACTCAAGCGGCTCCGGGAATTGCTGCCTGCCTGCCAACGAGGGACACGCGCTGTTCCACTGCGATGCCTCAGTCGTTATCAGAATCCGTTTTAGGATCTGATCCTACAAATGTCTAATAAAACGTTACTCCAAGTAATGCAGGAAAATGCTGACTGATGTCACCCAGGCTCCCGATGGGATCAATATCATAGAAAGGCGGAAGGGACGTTACACTAGAGCGGAACTTCGGAAGGCATGTGCCCTAATGTTAAAAATCTAGTTGCACGCTTGAATCGTTGAGAATTTGGGGACATACAAACTGTTGAGGAACCTGGCACTGCTGGGACCAAGGATGGCGCGTGACGGTGTTGGGGACAGCGAAAAATATTGAACGTTAACGACGATGTAAAGTTTTCGGCAAACAACCATCCACAACCGTGATCTCCATTGGGCAATATCTTGAAGTTAGCCCAGTACGTGCACAACGGATCCTGCAATATTTTATTATGGACGATGATAGTGCCGAGATCGAGCTCGTATGTTCTTCCTCCAGGAGGATTCACGAAGTGTTGACCGTCCTGTCATGATGCAGCTAGAGCAGAACCTTAACAAAACGCACCAGATTTCACAGCGGATGACTTGTAAGTGTGTGTGTGATTTCCAGTCATGTCCAACTATTGACCACACTTCGTAATACTGTGGCAGCCATCCTGACAAATTTTGACACTCGCCTTGTGAAACTTGAGAAGTCTATCCTACCACTATACAACTCGACACAGAAGCTCAAGCAACGGGCTCATAGTCGGTAGTCCAGATTGCTTCATAAACAAAAACTCATCGGGTGACATACAGATATTGATCGTGCTCTGCTGAAGATCGACGAGGTTGCTAGTGGTCAAGATGGCATTGCCGTAGAAGAAGGTCTGGTTTTACGGGGGTACGTTACAGTTCGATCAAGGCTAGGGACATACCTGAGCCACAAACAGCCCGCAACCCGGTCAACTTGAAGCCTACATTGATATCCTTGAACGCCTCAATGCTGCCATTGCATTCAAGTCTTCTGATGCAGATTCAAGGGATATGGTAAAATTCAGATGTATTCGTCGTTGTTTACATGCTCTCTAATCGTCTTTCCAAGGCGCGACTGATCGAGACCGGTGCGAAGAAGCTTACCCAGTTGTATACTAAGTTTGTTGCAGAAGGCTCCTCGGGATCTCCACCAGTTTCAGGTCTTGCATTCATGCTCACTGAGTTCCCCCTCCCTTGATGTCCTCCCTCACACCCCTGGTCGCCTTCCTCCGTACTCTGCCCCTTCCGTCAACACATCCCTCTCACCCCGCTGCTTCAGCTATTTTGAACACGCTCAAGGATGCACAGCGAGGGTATGCGGACATGCGCGGCAGTTGGAGTCGCAAAGCACTCGAAATGCATTCACGACGAGTTGTAGACCGAGCCGAGACTCTAGATGGCGTGGCTGCTGGGAGGGGAATTTAGTATCTGGATAGACAATTTGCTCAAAGTCACCGAGGTGCTTTTTTTTAAGTTGTCGTCCCTATTTTGCAAACTCTCAACAGAGCACGATACACAGGCCGAATACACCCTCCTCGCCGAACTCGCCCCGTTGTCTAGCAACACCCTCATTGCGTCGACTTATGATAGCCTTCTTACTCCTCTCCTGGCCCTCTTCACGGATACCTTGTCATCTCTGACATCCCTCATTAAGCGCTCACTGCACAAATACACGTTCCATGCCCTTTCTGCGTTTTCTGCCCTAACAATGTCTCAGAGTCGCTGGGAATCTGTGTTGGCAAACGTGGACGGGAGGGAAATGAGTTACGAGACGGACTCAATGCGATTCGTGGCGTATGTCTCAGGAGCTTTCCCGAATTCTTGGCTGATTTGAAGCTTGCCGCTGTCGGCAAGGGCGGTGACCTGAGTGTCAGCTTAGCGGACATCACTATTTCGGTATGTTAAGACAGTCCTTTGCTTTGCATTCACCCGCACTAAACAAATGTAGACCGTGCAGTATCTAAATCGCATACCTGATGTCCAGGATGCTGTCGGGTCTGCGTTGTCTGCGCTTGGGGATGGGAACTGGAAAATGGGTGACGGGAAGCAAGTAGGGAAAACTCCAAAGTCCAGCTCTGTAGAGTTAAACGAAAAAGTGCTGATTCAGCACTTTGTTTGTGAGTTGCGTTTTCTTTCCTTTGCCCGAATAAATTCATTCAATCTGCAGATGACATTATGAACACTCTGATCGGTAGCCTCACAACCCTGTCACGCACACAACGCCGGCCTCCCTTCGGTTCTGTGTTCCTCCTCAACAACGTCTCACATCTTGTGTCTCACCTCGTCCTGCGCCCCACGAACCCCAACACACCTTCCCTGCTATCTAAGCCTACGACAGACTTCCTTACCTCGTCGTGGCGCACTGCAAAGGCAGGTTACTTTGATGCCAGTTTCTCACCTCTCATGCAGGCGCTCGCCGACGATGCACGAGATAGACGAGCGGTAGTGGTTGGAAGGCGGCAGCGAAGGAGAAGTTTACGCGCTTTTATGACTTGCTTGAAGAGGTTGGAGAACGACATCGGATAGCAAAAGTGTTGGAAGATGATTCAGAGGAGAGGAGCGCTGTTGGGGAAGAGGTAGTAAAGCTGGTTGTTCCATCGTTGCAGCGGTTCATGCAAAAGCAGAAGGAGAAAGAGTTCAGCAAGAGTGAGCTTCTTGCCCTTATCGTGTGCAATGAACTAACATCTTACCAGATCCTCAAAAGTGTAAGTCATCCCGTATTCTTGCGCGAATCTACTTCCTTTGACAACGCGTCCCGTAGATATCAAGCTGTCTCCTGAAGAAGTGGAGTCCCGGATCAGGAATTTCTACAACTAGTTCTCCATTCACGTTATAAGCGGACTTCGTTCTACCTGCGACGCACCACTATGTTGGGGCTGAAGCGATTCATGTTGCTATTGAAATCACAGGCAATGCGAATACGCATAAAAAAGTACGAAGTTTGTCACTGCTCCAGTCCGTTCGTCACCCCTCCAGATTGAATCCGCAACCACTATTCCATCACCTATAACCAAACACTCTCTAGCATTTTCTCAAAGTCGTTTGCGCAAGACACAGTCAAAATCTCCTCCGTGATCTGTCTCCTCCAGTGGTTGCGCACGGTGTCCATGCCAGGGCGACGAAACCGCCTCAAGAGGAAGCATATGTAACTTTCTCCCCGTTTCAATATTCCTTTGTCGGCGTCATCATGGTCATGATAGTTAATAATCCCGATCATCCATTCTGTCGTAGATGCCGGTGGGAAGAAGTGGGATTGTACAACCAGCTTCTTGAGCGGTGATACCCAGCGGCGACCTGCGGGTCGGGAAAGGAACGTCGACTCCCATTGGCTCTGATCAACAGAGGCAGGAAGTATAAGTAGTCTGACATGCACGCCACGCTTTGTGATTGAGAAGTCGGAATCACCACAACCCTCTCCCCACCACGAGATCTGGCGATTCTTGAGCATATCCAGCGCCGTGTCGTTCGTCGTGCGGTAACAGCCAGGCTCCGTTGGACAACCAGGAAGCCCGCCAGCCCACACGAGAATTTGCCATTCCTTGCAGTTCTGAATTAGTTCTGCCATGAATCTTTTGAACGCTCGATCTCCTTCTCCATATGCGATCGTCATGCTGATGTCAAAGATACCAGTGAGGGAGTAGGCAACATCCTCGATGCGGGTCGTCTTCCTGCTCGCAGCCCAGGTCATCTTCTCCCAGGCACGGTTTGGCCCGGGGCGAAAGTTGCACAGGTCATTCAGAGGGATTTTGGTAACCCGGGAAAGAGCAGAGACGACTGCCGCGTCGTCCTTGTCGTTTTCATTATCCGTGAGGGATATCCACCTAGGACCGTAAAACTTCATCCGGAGGGGTGCAAGGAGCTCCTGCAACGTCCAGCCACGAAGGAACCACTCGTCAATTCCTAGCGTCTCCAATGATTCTGATTGAGCTAGATGCACGATGCATATACGCATCGTGGTACCATCTGTACATCGAACGTATGGCTTCATCGAGCTCCGAGCTGCTTTCCTTATTAATGCAGCATGTGTCAGACCATGCGAGACGGCAATCATAGAGTTCGTTCGCTTTTGTGCAAAACTTGTGCAACTTCTCGTAACCTGCTCCTTCGTGTTTTTCCGACTTCAAGTCTTGGAATGTTGGTTCCGATTTTCCCCATCGGTGTGATAGAATGGCATATTTGAGCATGTCGGGGACCAACCCTCGACTCTATAGCGGACTTTCTCGACCATCCCTTGTGCTTAGATATGTCCTCCTCCGTGATCTTCTCTGGTTCCAGTATGGTAAGAAGTTCTTCCCGTGAGATCAATTTCATCTTTGGGATATAGATCAGATGTGATGGAACCTGATCAAAAACACGTCGTTGAACTCGGCCATTACATCAGGAATGCCACAGGGAGAACTATGCTGATATCCAAATCAGCTTGAACACGACATAGATTCAATGAACGAACTAACCTCGGGGACCATAGCTTCCGCGGTCCGCAATATTCCCGGTATACAACGCAAGGATTCTTCGTGCACAACGGCTAGGATCTGATCTGCAGAAGGGCGATCTGCAGGCCGAAGTGAGAAGCACCGTCTGAGGAAAGATAGATCTTGATCACTGATTCCTTCTGGGAATGGCGGGACTTGGCTGTCACGCAAACGGACTTTCACAGTGTTATCTGGAGCTTTCTGCCAGGGCTCCTGTCCAGAAGAACCTAAGAAAGTTGTTAAATACGGTGATGCCAACGTCGATGAAAGAGATTGGTACATGGATCATGTTGCAACCGAAAGACCACACGTCACTTTGGGACGTCGGAAGTCCGCTGGAGCTGTCAATCATTACTAACTCGGGAGCTGTCCAGGGAACATCACCCAGACGAGTCTCGTAAGATTCTGATTCCGCAATCTCGTCGAGCATCGTGAAAAGCCCGCTGCCCTTTACAAAAGCACGGCCATTCGAGTCTACCAAGATGTTATGCTGACGTCGACACATCAGAGATCAGTGCTCGCCTGCCTGATTTTCGAAAAGAACTTACACCACTTAGATTTCCGTGAACCACAGCAAAAGAGTGCACTAGTAAAGAAATCACTTGAGAATGCCCACTATCGTAGGCGAGCAGACATACAATACTGGAGTGCTGACGCAATATCTTGCAGCTAACCAAATTCGGTTTTAGATGAGGCGAAATCATATTCATAACCAAGATCACCCACCAGACGAAAACGTTCATGACGCGTCAGGATGTTGTGATGTCTAGCCAATAACTCAATTAAGCTTCCACTGTCGATCCAAGGTGACACAAGGCCAGGTAAAGGGCCATATCCACGAACGAGCCCGAGCAAAGGCAAAATATGTTCATTCTGAAGTCGCCCCCATACTTTGATTTCTCGTCTCAATTCTCCGCCTTTTTTAACGAGTGAGTCAGAGTCATGCTGAACCTTGATGACCTGAACCGCAACCTGATAGTGTTTAGAATTATCAGCTGGTATCGATTGTCGACTAGCGGGGACCTACTGGAGAAGACTCAGAAGGCGAGTTCCAGCTGCACTTGAAGATTTTCGCATAACCGCCCGCTGCAGCTGGTTTGTCCGAGTCTTTGATTATCTGATCAGTGAGATCAGGGATGCAACTGAGGCACAGATTCAGCAAGATGAAAGCTACATTCCCGAGAAAATACGCACATAGGAGTTTCGAATACTGACGACATAACTTCTTGCGAGTTGGATGGCTACTGCGGATGTGAGGGTCAAGCGTCAAATATGTGTACCTAAGTTGGCAGCCGATTATTCCCATCGCAGAAGCTTCGAATCACCGTCTGACTCTTGGTCATGTCACGGGTGGGCGCTTGTGATAACTGAATGATATTGATGAGCTATGCAACAGAGCAATGGATGAAGACAATAGAAACCCTGGGCTGTTCAGATTTGTCCATCGAACATGAAGGCATAGTAGTACGTAGTACTACGATGGGGGAAAAGACAGACTGAATAATATTTAGGTATCCAAATTTGTGTGTACGACTCGTTTTGCACCGTGACTCCCATGACCAGCGGCCATCGAGCACGGTTATGAACTGGTTGGAACTTGGCGTGGAGATCGATAGGTACCAGAGTCATGCTTGTCCGAGTTGAGCGTGCAGAAATTCTGGACTCTGAAGCGTCTCTAGGTGAATTAAGTTAAACGTCCGAGCCAGCATCAGTGAACTGACCGAAACCTCACATGGACAAATATTACCTTATATAGTGTATAATCACCAGCATCCGTAAAATTTTGCTATGGGTTATCTCATTGTCATGCTTGACTTTATAGAGGAAAGGAGAGTTTTTCTTTGACGTGTGTAGGTCACCAAATTGCCAACAGCTCCTTGTTTAGTTCAATTCAAAATTAAGGTGATATGTGAGCCAAAAGCTAATGGCCCACCTCAATGAATCATGGCCGCCACTTTCGGATCGAGGTCCACCACTTGGAAGGTAGGCCCGAATATCAGTATCTTACAAACTCTGACGTGTTCGGCAGCGATCAGAGAAGAACCGAATCGTATTGTCATTTGGATGTTTCGGTCGTCTGTTTTGTATGTACAATCTTGTTCTACTGAATATTTATGGCTACTTCATGCAATGGCGCTTTCGCTTTTCATGGAAGCAATAATCGACGCACTGACCGAACGAGCATGGATTATCTGCTACTCCGGACTTCGAGACAATTTCCTCTGGATGTATGATTTTTGTCAGTTCGAGGCGATTGGCTAATCTACACAAAACAGCTTTAGATTTGTATTCATGTTGCTTCCTCATGGCATAGTTCCTTGACTAGAGTATAGAAAACATTGCGTCACAGTTCACCTCGGGGCCCCACCCCGTTTGCCGTTTCATGGATGTTTGATGCACTATGGGGTCATCGGTATGATTAAGTGTCTTTGCTCGCCACATCAATAATTTTGGATAAGGACATAGGCAAATAGAACATGATGACTATCCCACGTGCGATGAATAATTCGACTGCGAGGATATGTTTTACGATTGCAGCGACCTCGCAGGAGTAGACTTAATTGTTCTCACTTCACATTGCTCACAAGGTCATGTGCCGTTTCACCCTGCTTAAGTAATTGGTTGTGTTCGCATTTGGAAACCTTAGTTATTGCATTGCGCAACGCAATAACTTTGCTATCACGGGCGATATCTAGGAACGACTATCTTCCTTCGCTACAAAGGGCTGTCTAGGGGAGACTAGGTGACACTACGGATATGTGGCAACCTCCCAACATATAAAGTCACCAAGGGTGAAAACCCAAGAGCAAAGAGTTTATCCTGACTACCCCACTTGTCACGAGCCTTGCTGTGATTTCGGTAAGTTCGACAATTATCCTCGCCTCGCATGTCATTGATTTTTGTCCTCTGTGAGGATTGAAAACAGGTAAATGCGTGTGTCTCCGCTGTCGCGCTGCATTTGGTCACATCGCACGTGTGCACTTTCCGCGTTGCGAGTGGAGGGATGAGTAGGAATTTCGGTCACTTCGTATGTATCACCTTCTTCTCTTTGAGCGGAATGATATTTGAAAAATAATAGATATCGTGATTGTCACCCTATATTGTGTTCAGTGCGCGCTTCTATACTTTGCTTCTGCGACGGGATTCACAAGTAAGAAATACAGGTATTGGCGCTGTCTGGCTCCATGCTGTGACCTCGCACGCCTATTCTTTATGTCTTTGATCGGACTGAAGGCTCATCCGTGCATTTATTCCCGATGTTACTTTTCATTCAGTCACATCGCACGTGTATACTGTCCGCATTACAAGCGGAGTGATGAGTAGAACTTCAGTGCTTTCACATATGTAAACATGTTTCTCCGAGCGGAACGATAAAGTAGGGAGTACATACAATACCATTGTCACGCTAGATTTCCTATATTCAGCTTCTGAAAATACAAGCGCAAAGATGCAAGCCTGTAGCTTTACTTGTCTCATTTATAACGTGTCCGTGAGGTGTGAATAGCATCATGGATGCTGTCCCAGGTGCTTTACTTCCGTAGTCTCGCAAAGAATAGATACAATTCAATCATCACATTAAAATTGCAAGTTACTACATTATCGAGTGTTAATATACCAAAGAAAAAGGGATGCCGACATTGTAAACAGATGGACTACTACTACTCTGAATCAAAAAGGGCATCATCCAGTTGTGCTCTCTGTTTTGCGAGAGCGTTCACGGACATCCTGGCCTTCGCACCTTCAGTAAGTTCTGCACGTTGGCTTGTTCCAAAGACTTTCCTAGGAAACGAAGATCAGTTGAGGACCGTCGAGTATGTAACGGATGCACCTCGACCACCATGCCAGGAGTCGCTTGACCTTTTGTTGCGATGCTCGACCAGGGGCCCTTTCAAAGAAGTCTACGATGTTCTTCCAAAATAGTATGTAGTCGAAGTCGCCGTCGACCGAGCGCCATGATGTTACAGAAGATAATGCAAACCGCAACTTATCGCATATTGTAATTCTGCAGGAAAATTAAAAACTATCACTACTTACCTGACATGATACATACGCGATTGAACGGGGCGTGACGGTGTGCATCTTGATGATTTGTGCCACGTGTGTCTTGACTTTCTTGCTAGAATAGACATCCTTCTTAGCGCGATGGTTGGCTTCAATTATATTGGCAGCGTCACCATCACCAGCAACATCCCTGGCGGAGGAGGGTGACGTGAATATAGCTTTGAAAGCCTGCTAACAGTAAGATCATTGTCAAGCGACTCGAGAATGACTGACCTGAAGCAAAAGAGTGCTTTTGAAGAGGCCCTCCTCCAAATTTTCCTGATCCGCCGTGTATTTTTCATACAGGAATGCCGGCCAGGACATTTCCGTCACAACATAGCCGTCGACACGATCCCTGATTCCTGCTTTAACGCTAGCAGATAGTTAGTATCAGGCAAGATCTTTAGTGAAATAGTTACACTGGGCTATTCCAGTCTAGCTCGGTCGGGCAAAGTAGCCTGCCGCACACGTCGCTGACGAAACCACAACAGTGTTTATCCTCGGGGTCGACTGGAAAATCAGGCTTCAAATCGTGATTAATCCAATCGGCGACAAGGCTTTTGAGTTTCGAGGTGTCATCCCCTTGAGCGCTATCGGCCCCCTGCCTAAGCTAGACAACAACTCAGCAGAAGGTAGATAGATTTAAATAGTAGAGAACACCTTTTTTAGCATGTGCGAGTAATCTTCATACTCCATGTCTTGAGTTTTTGAGTGAAGCCATGGGAGGGCTTGGTTGAGGGTGATGTACCCGACTTGCAGATGATCCTGGCTATGATAACGAACCAGTGATGAACAATCATGAAGCACGGGCGAAAAAGACTTACTCGAGAGTCCTATCTTTGTCCTCTCCTTCCAACTCGCATCTCCTATCATTCTCGCACATCAAGTCTTCGATGTTATCGAATAATGTAACGACACGCTGAATGGCCCTTCCTTTCGACATGTAATAGTTTGTCTCCCTGGAAATGATAGTGAATGAACAGAACTAGGTGCAAATGGCACTCATACCATTGTTTGACTGCGTGCCCCGACTCCAGTAATTGTAGCTTTTCTTCCAAAGCAGCAATCTTCCGCCTCTGACGAGCACTCTCGGACGTCGCCACCGTCAGTGACTGTGACGATTCCAGAGGCTCAGAGACGTCCTCCATTGTTGCTTGAGAATCCATATGAACTTAGACGACATTGTCCTTGTCTTCAAATTAGAGCCTGCCGTACTCAATGCGCTGAACCTCGGGATGGTGTCCAAGAAAGAGAGTGCGTGAAACACGCCTGATGAAGTTGCTCATGCATGGACTCTGGTTCAAATGAGCGACTAGCTTTTCTGATCAAAGCTTATGACCTACCCGGCGGGGTCTTCCAACTGCGAACAATGGCATCCTGCCGAGTAGATGACAGGAAAACATTATGCTGAGCCGAGGATAGTCCTGCTAGACAATACAGCGTATGGTATAAATCTGCGGGCCTGTGAATATCGTCAGTAGATGGTCATGCAAATGGTTCCAGAACCAAATTACTTTGGAGGTTTGTCGCGCAGGCCTCCCGCTGGGTGTTGGCCAGCGCACAGGATGTAGCGTTGTAGGGCAGCACGATCCCATAAAGAATCTACGTATGCGCCCATTCATCAGCATCACTCATCATGCAACGACAGCAGACAACAAACCATCAATATCACCCCAAGCTTCTTCCTCTTGATGGGTGGTTATCATCATGGCTATGCGCACCAACGATGCCTAGCGAAGATAACAATGCAAAGCAGCCCCCAATCCACCAGGAATAACACCCATCCACAAGCTTGTTGGTGCGGCCCTTGAAACCACCAAGCTCGATTGCCAAGCCTTGCATCTGCACCAGCCATCGCAGCAGCGTCTTGAAATTCAGAGATGGCTGCTGGAGTGAAGGCTTTTGTACCGAGAGGGGGACGAGGAGAATCAAGTAGGGTTGGAGGACCTTCTGGTTCAGGGGAGAAATATGGCTGAGATGCAATGAGAATCCTCCCTTGTAGGTCTGACATGACATAATGAAGGGAGGGACGCCCTCCAAAAGTTCTGGCGTCAGCCTGATCAGTAGATGTGCTGTCACAAGGAGGCAATATGTACCACTGTGATGTCTGCATCAGCGAACGTCCGCAGAAAACCAAACAGACACGAACCGAACATCCACTTCTGCATGGTGTGCTACAAGGAAAGCCCCGTCTGATTGCTTGACGGACAAGAAGAACTCATACATCTTCTCCCTGGTGGAGCATTAACAACACTTCCATATGGTAACAATTAGGAACTCGCCGGTCAATCTGATCCCATCCTCCTCCTGGGCTGGGCCTTCCAACAATCGCTAGCGCGCAAACTGCTGCATATGTCGGCAGCAAATGCGCAGCCTGCCCCGGCCCACCTCCAAAACCGCCATCAGGGTGCTGCCATGCCATAATAGTGTCGATGGCCCTACAAAAGAAGCACATCTTGAGCCATCCTGAGGATATCATGGCACCAGCTGCGCTACGCACTTCTGTTTATTGTTCGGATCTAGCGCTACACCCATCACGCTGAAGCTTTGGAGCGTCCAGTATAGTAGCCACGGTTGGCTTGCATCTTCACTGATATAGCGGGATGGAAAGCCTTGTATCAGATTTCGAATCAAGAACTGCAAATGTGCATCCTTCTGCAACGGGGAGGGCAAGTCTGGGTTATGTGGGAGGTGCTTGAGCAGTATGGTTTCTGTTTCTGTTTGGTGATCTGTTGTCTCGGTTTCGTACAAATCATGGGGTGACCTTCGCGCCTGCGACATCCTTGCAATAGATGTCGATGATGGTTAGATGTAACAACAATTGCAGTGACTGCTTGCACAGTATTCAATGGTCAAAGACAATAACGAGTCAAGACGACACTGTCCTGGTCTTCAAATGAGAGCCTGCCGTACTCAATACGCTGAACCTCGGGATGGGGCTTGGCCACGGTGGGCTATGGGTGCAGATTGTGCGCGAGGAGCCTGAGGTGGATGCAGACAATGAAGCGCCGAAGAAGTCTAACACAAAACGCGGAAAGAAAGGCAAAGGCCCTCTCAGGCTGGATACCTTGGAGAGCTCAGGCTAATGGACATCTTTCCAGGCTACTTCCGAGATGTCCAGGGAGAACGCGAAGTAGACAATCTTGGCCCTTGGGAGGATGTTTTAGATGTTTGACATGTCATGCTTTGCTTTTGCTTTCGAAGCTTCTGAGTGTTTGACGCTATCACAATGTACGGTATACCTGGAAATCATTACTAAGGTACATGATGGAACGGCCGCTCAACTTCAAGTTGCCATCGAACTTGAAGGTATGTATAATGCATATGACAAATTTCTACGACCGCTGGAACATACCCTGTAGTAGGAGCTAGTACTAAGAAAGACTTCGTTACTACTAGCTGTTGGCCAGACATGCCACCGACTTGGAGGGGTGTGATAGAAATTGAAAGCCTGCTAGTGAGAATGAGCGAAGGTAACTCAGATTGTGTGCAGTAGTAATGAGCGGAGGGAAGATGGGCATAGTATTAAACAGTTCGTTGAACATCATGATGTTTCCCAGAAAGTTCAAACTCCTTGCAAGGAAACTTACCCATTGATCCGCTCCTAGTACGTTAACCCAGAACGGAACCGCCGTGTTCGCCTGATATCTTAAGTTGGTGCTGACTTGTTCGATTCGAAAGTTGCCCCTCAGGCTAGCGCGGCCCTCTGCATCAGATGGTCCAAAGGCTGTCGTAAGTTCTATCCCTCCGCACATCAGGAAAAAATCAGTTGACTATATAGTACTATATAGTCAGGGTAGCCCGTGTAGCTCGGTAGTCATGTGCCTTCTATATAGTCAGTGAGGTAACTATGTAGTACTACATAGTACTACTGTAGTGGACTGTAGTTCATAGGAGTACTACTACCAGCCACTCCCACCAGCCTACCTGATTTTGGAGCACAAATGACAAAAGATATATCACATCACACGATTAACTTCTCACATTATAATTTGCCCACACCAAGGATTGAACCCAGGAGCTCATGCATCAAGCAATTATAAGTGCACCATCATTACCACTCAGCCACAAGACTATTGTTATATCTCAACAATATACCAATGTAACATGACAAAATGCGAAAATTCCACCAAGTCTGATAAGTCCATTCAATTATCAATACAACACTACCAGTATTATATTTACCACTACATAGATTCCAGCACAGTAGCTTAATATAATTGTGACTGAATGAAAAACCACTATACTCACAATACATTTTGTATTTCTGCCATGATTACTTAGAATTACTACTACAGCACTCCATAATACTACTATGTGCTACAGTAGTCAATATTTGCTACAGTTACTACAGGTTACTCCTGGCACCTCCTGTAGCTCTACATAGCTCTGACTTCAGCTACATAGAACTATAG
Organism: Suillus placidus; assembly: GCA_016628565.1. NCBI lineage: Eukaryota > Fungi > Basidiomycota > Agaricomycetes > Boletales > Suillaceae > Suillus > Suillus placidus. The sequence continues at coordinate 3,994 of JABBWD010000301.1, read as the reverse complement.
AGTAACCTGTTGTATTTCTACTACAGCACTCCATAATACTACTATGCACTACAGTAATTAATATTTGCTACAGTTACTACAGGGCTACATAGAACTATAGAGTAACCTGGTTGCCTACATAGCACTACTGTAGCTACATAGCACTATGTAGCTGTCACTGAGACTCCCACGATTTTGGGTTTTTCCTGATGCAACCTTCGATGAATCTTGAAGGTAGATGCCGACGATTGAATGGTAGAGCATACCGAATCTTTCGGGCCATCTAGGTGCACCATGGATAGTCTGAATTACAAGTTGTTAGCTGTTTAGACGATGACTGTTCAAAATAGCATAATACTCTCCTAGATATATCGTACAAGGCTGTAGTACAAGTCCATCCAGCCCATCATACAGCAAAATATGTGACACCTAGCAACACTCTAAGCTTTGTGCAACACATCAAGATGCTTGGGGTTATGATACCCTGAAGGAACGAAGAAGGGCAATGTATTCTGCTCGCCGCTCAACCATCATCAAAGAGCCTGAGTCAGGGCATACAGCAAAACCCTCCAAAGGACACTTTGACCGCATCAAGAAAGCCTTGAACTCCTCATGAGGGAAAGTTGGCGTAAACTGGGGAGTAAGAGAGCACTGAACACGCCAAATAAGGAATTTTTGGATAGCCGGCAATCATGAAAGTACAAGTTTTGAAGCGTGCTGCGCGAGAGTGGCCTAAAGGCGTGTATCTCGGGGAATTGTATCGCAGTCCTTAACAAAGAAAGTGTAGGACATAGCCAGAGCAGGTGGGGGAATGCATTTTGGTCACGTACATTGATTTCTACGATGGGTCCATATGGGAGCTAAAGAAATATGCCATGGAGTTGAAAGATTGTCGCCAATACTCTGAAACTTCTCAGAGTGGACGGCAGTTGCGATATAGATGGTTGTGGAAGAAAATGGTATTCTGACAATGGTGAGATCCTGTAGTGCTGTGAGGCCTTCTAACAAAAATTCAGGTTGGTTTTAGCTGCGATGGACGCGGAAATTCAGTGGGCAAGCGCCAAAGAGCCGATCTGAGTCTATTGTGCAGATTCATGGACTTGGTGACCCTCTTCTTTTACTTGGCGAGTTCCAGCTGAAGGTTTCTGATACCGACTCTGATTGTTTGCAGGCTCAAGATCTCTGATGAAATCGCATCCAGCTGCTGTTGGCGTTCTGCAACGATATCGCTGATGCTATCATGACCTTTGATTTCGGTGGCAAAGTAGTTCAAGTTGGTATTGGATGATCTGGTTTAAGAGCATTATGGAATTTCGAGGTCTGGGCATCTGCCATTCGTCAATGTGGCATGAGACGTATGATCAGCTGCTAGACCTACAAAAAGAGAGTACTCTTGAGAAGTGACGTTCCGAGTGTGGCTTGACGCATCTTGATGAATGGTTAGCAGACCTAGACTCGCTGAGTGCTGCAACACTTGTTCGTAGTAAATGCTCTTTGACAAGTTTGGGTGCGAAATCTGTCCTGCACTTGGTGTGAACCTAAAACTACATAATATACATTGTGACATCAACTGTTCTAATGATCGCCAGCCACCAAGTTAAACTAAATTCAAATCACGGCGTGATGAAGATCTAAATACCACGCACACATACTCACTACAATGCCAGTTGCTTTAGCACAACATGAGTGTTTGTAGTTGCCCACCATCGTTCGGCCGCTGAAGTAGATTAAATATGAGTAGAGTAACTTTTAAGATACCACATGCGTACTTGAATGATGGTATCAAGAAAGTCGCGGGTCGATAGCAATGCTGATGCATCCAGTTTGCGTGATGGTATAATATCTTCCATTTTCTTGAGCAAGAGTTGAACGGATAGATTATAGGCTCCGGCCATTGCCCCTCGAGCACAACTCTTGCCCTGGCAATTCTTATGAATCTGTTTGACGGTCCCTTTAAGCCGTGTAAGAGTGCCTTGGCCTTCCGCTCTCAAATTCCATGCCTCAAGCGTCATTGCTGTGTCCTCCATGAGTCATGGAATGAAAAATACAAGGAAACAAATACCATTGTCGACATTGGTACGATTAGTGATTGCACCGGCAAGCGCTGCATCGGCCAACTCTGTGTTCTTGTCCTTGGTTGGATACAGGGTTTCCCAAATGAGAGACATATTCATGAGTCTTGAAGCCTCCAACTTCACATTAATGACTAATGAATCATCAATTGGCAATGGTGAGGTTGATCGAACGAGAGGCGTTGATGCTGAGGAAAGGTACTTCTGAGAGCTGGTAGAAATTATCCGTTTGGAGTGTTCGAGTTTCCGGTGAATCTGTCTGCTCCTGGCCATTCTTGTAGTGCCACCTTGAGATTCGAAGGAAAGAGATTGCTCTTGGTCGTCTGAGCTGTGAGCGCTCAAAGCTGGCCAACTTGATTGAGTTGGAGCCGCTTGGCTTGTACTTGGATCAAGGACAGTCGGAAGAAGAGTTGGTACCTTGGGAGCGTTTTGGGCTACGTTCGAGGAGCCGTCATGAAGCACCTCATCCACACATTGCTGAGATGTGCTAAGGGTGAAAGATAGTGGCTCAGACTGTATTGGACGGTTGTAACTGCCGCCCGCGGGATCCTGCAAATGAGGAGGCTGGTCGTAAGATGTACCAGCTGCAGGCTGTGAATCGTGGTAGCCATAGGCAGAAGTCACTTGACTCGCGCTCGGATTAGAAGGGGTTGGATAGAGAAAGGTTGGGGGGAAAGCTGGCCCCTGCGGGGCGCTCTGGGTCAAGTTCGAGTTGGAAGAGCAGCCCTGCAGATACTGGCTATGAGCTTGCTGGAAGGTGGAAGTCGGTGGCTCTGACTGAGCTAGGCTGTTGTAGCTGCTATCCGCAGGATCTTGCAAGTAAGGAAACTGATCGTTAGAGGTACTAGCTGCAGGCTGTGAATTGCAATAGCTGTAGGCAGAAGCCACTTGACTCGTGCTCGGGTTAGAAGGGGTCGGATAGAGGGAGGTTGGGGGAAAAGCTGGTCCTTGTGGGGTGCTCTGGGCCAAGCTCGCGTTGAAAGAGCCGCCCTGCAGATACCGGCTGTAAGCTTGCTGGAAGACAGAAGCTACAGAAGACGGCAGCTCTGACTGGGCTAGGCTGTTGTAACTGCCACCCGCGAGACCCTGCAAGTAAGGAGGCTGGTCACTAGAGGTACCAGCTGCAGGCTGTGAATCACGATAACCATAGGCAGAAGCCACTTGACTCGTGCTCGGGTTAGAAGGGGTCGGATAAAGGGAGGTTGGGGGAAAAGCTGGTTCCTCCGATGCGATCTGGGACACATTCAAGTTGGAAGAGCCGTCCTGCGGATACTGGTTGTAAGCTTGTTGGAAGGTGGATGGTGGCTCCGACTGGGCTAGGCTGTTGTAGCTACTACCCACGAGAGTCTGCGAGCAAGGAGGCTGATGATCAGAGTAGGCAGACACATCATGCGCTGGCCGAATATCAGAAACATTATAACGACCGTAGAGAAAAGCCGCTTGACCCGTGCTCGGGTCACGAGGGCGGATAAGGATGGTGCCAGTTGTAGTTGGTCCATTGGGGGACATTATTGATAAGGGTGGAGACCATGATACCTCGGCCTGGTTGGTCGTGGGAGGCTGTGATTGAACACGTTACCTGTAGAACTTGTGACTGAGATTGTAGGTTCGTAGCCGCCGTCCGCAGGAACTTGCAAGTGAGAATTATCGGGCTACGATACTGGGCTGGAGCTGGCAGCTGCATCATGCTCATGTAAGATAGGATTACGACCATCATGCTCATAGTAAGCAGCCACATAAGGAGTTGTTATACCAGACACCAGAGGCTGGTGCTGGCCAACTCCTGCGGACTCCTGTGAGCGGAGGGTATGATCATAATCATAGTTATGGGCAGTTGCGTGGGGCATTTTGGAAACATCAGACCCCACGCCATTGCCCGAGGGCTCACCAAAGCCGTAGCTCTGTAGGGGCGGCTGATGTGGCGTAGGTGGCTTGATTGGTCA
>JABBWD010000300.1:0-21748 GCA_016628565.1 Suillus placidus | reverse complement strand
CCACCTTCCCATGCCAACGAAGGGCATTTTCTTACTCAATATTCTTGCAGATACAGCTGGTGGTCAGTATGGATGCCTGGTGCGGATATAGTCCATTCACGACTGAAGGCAGGAGCTCATCCTTAATGTAGATTCTATCTATTCGGGATTGGCGACTGCCTTGGTGCGCTGATTGAGCAAAGGTGAATTGAAGTAAGTCAGGGTGTTCTGACTGCCATCTGTCTCTTAATTTTAGGTGTGTTTTCAGTTCATTTAGCTTTAAGGTAGTGCCTGGGAGTCTTGTTTTGGTGGGAGGCGGTCTAATGCATCTTCTACTAGGTTGAAGTCCCCAAGCATGATATTGGCTTGGGGAGTCCTCGCAGCTTTGAGTGTAAGTGGTCCCAGAAGTATTGGTTAGTTTGAGGGTCGTTCGCGCATATATTGCGAGGATCTGAGGGAATCATCTTTCCGCCATGGGATTATGACGAGCAGGGCTCGGCCAGGTATGAGGTCATGAGTTTTCACACCGGACGTATTGACTAGTTTTTGTTCATAACTATGGCCACCCCTTTCACGTTAGTGTGGGCTGGGTCTATAGACAACTTAACGTGTATGCATAGTCTGGGGTGGATTTCAGGATGGTCTCATCCTCTTTGGAGAGGTGTGTTTCTTGTAGTGCCAATATGCCTAGTTTTTGGTCTTTAATGATCTTGATGCTCGACCATTCGTCAGATCCGTTGTGCCATCTTCCTCTCATATTGAGGGATGCTACCTTGATATTGGCTCTCAACTTTTTGCCTTTGGCCTGGTGTTTCTTGTGGGCATTGTTTCCCGGTCCCGCTTGTGGGGTGTTCGCGTGGTGGTCATTAGTCCTCCCTTGGGGGCTTTGGTATGTGTCCGGTTGTGGGTTTTACCTTGATTGATCAGTGCCCGCTTGTGTAGTGGCATGTCCTGATTGTAGGATTGGTCGAGGTGACCTGTTGGGACCCTCTATGTTTGAGGGCCGGCAGGTTGCCCTTGCGACAGTGTGTCGGTTGTTTGAATGTAGGGACCTGTTGAAAGGGGGGGTTAGTAGCCAAGTCGCCGTCACCATTGTTACCCTCGGTCCTATCATCGGGGGAACAGTTGGTGGCGAAACCCTGAGCCCCCTAGCCAGGACCTAGAGACACTGTACCGAGGCCCTTAATTTGTACCGTAGTTGTTTTTTGGTTAGTGTTAGCAGCTGATTGGTTATACGTACTGTGGAGCCTCAGCCAGAGTGATCCATGACGCCCGAGTGTGACCCTACTCGAGACGGAGGACTATGTCGGAGGGTAGAGGGTGAGTCTCGAGAGGGAGACATCTCCTTGCCCCGCAACTTCAGCTTCTCAGCATGGCACGTCCCACCTAAATAGGCGCTGTTTAGTATTGTTACCGTAGTCCAAAGCTTTCCTGTCTTATCCCTAGAGATAACCAGTAAATGTGGGCTCCTATAGACTTTCCTTATATCTGACTCAGGTTTTAGTTTCCTGTTGCTCTTAGTCCTCTCACTAGAGCAGTCAAAATGGACTTGAATTGGTGCTACTTGGCTATATACACGTTTACAGTATTTGATGTTACATAGGGAGGCTGTAGTCTAAGGTTGAATCCTCTGAGGTTGGGGCCTCCTCTACCTCTGCAAGGACCGTTGTTACTGCCCCGTCCTCTGGTTCCTCTTCCCCTATAGAGCCTCTCTGTGAAGCTATTGTTGCTGGGGTTGTTCTAGAGTGGGTGTCAAGTGAGGTCATGGAGAGGTCTTCTTTGGCAGTGGCATTGGATGGGCCGAGCCAGCAGGTGTAGCCGGGAGGGGCAGAGTCCTGTTGGGTGGTCTAGGGACTTGCACCCTGTGCAGGTGAATGTTTGTCCTGCAGGTGTGGGATGCTGGTGCCATAATCGTCAGACGGAATCGCAGACCGCGAATGAGAGCGACCTAGATAATAGTCTTCTAGTGAGAAGGGGGGTGGGGCATCGCAATATATTTTCCAGACTGTGAGCATTGATGAGCGTGAAGTTGCGAGTTCAGGCTAGAGACTTGTGTGGAGTCAATTGCCCTAGATGCGGTGGTTGCGGTTGGCGCTAAGATGTGGGAGTTAATGAAGTTGGAGACCTCTGCATTGTCTCACAAGATCTTTCGCACAAGTTCCGCTATGAGTAAGTTACTACGGGTCGAGTCTTGAAATGTCATATTCTCGATAGTGCAGATGTATGTGGGGAGTGGTTGCTCAAAGGGAATGAAGAAGCAGGTAACATCTGTGGTGTGCAGACGGCTAAGGATGTGAGGAGATCAATAGCCTCGGCCGGTAGGCCAGAGACCAAGAGGTGCCAGGGTTGCGAGAAACGCTCGTAGAGAGTCTCATCTGCTGTAGGGGGGCTAATGATAATATCTGTGGCTCTGCTGGTGCCGATTAGCTGTGTGATAATGTTCCTTAACTTTGTGACCATGGATTGGGTGTTGTCCTTGTACTTGGCCCAGTATAGCCCGCTCCAGGCTTTTGGACCCACTTCACCTGAAGTGATGGGGCAATGTTCCTCCACACAGAGTCCCCTAGCTGGGGAACATGGAAGCCGCCCAAGGGTGTGGAGGTCAGTTTAAGACCATTGTCTAAGGTCATAACGCCTTTTACTAGGGTGTGTCAGATGGGGTGGTTGTGTCGTGGAGGTTAACTCACAAATTTCACCCTGGAGCTTCAACGTCTTATTTGGAATTTTTCCCAGAGTGTTAAGAGTCTTGCTCTGGGGGGTTTTCATAGTCCCGGCCCCGGAGTGGGTCCTGCTCATGAGAGGTATGGGTGAGGTGTTGGGGCTCAACATAGGTTCGTCTGTATCTTCCGAGGAAGGGGGTAATGGAGTGATGAGAGGTAGAGTGGCGTTAGTCTGGGTAGGGGCATGTGCAGCTGGTTGGTTGCTAATGGAGAACACCTCTTGGGTTGGGGTGGTTTCTGAGTTGGATTCGGTTGTGGAGGGCGTGGTGGTTACGGCCTTCTTGGTCTTTTTCTCTTTTGGGATGGCTTCGGGGTCTGTGTTAGACATTACTCTGGGATGCTTGCCGTCGCGAGAGTCAGTGACAATTCATGATGGGGGAGGGGACGACAGCTTGGCTTAGTATGCTGAGAGAGTTCTGCGATATGGTGTAGAGAGCTCCTGAAGGGAGTGGTTATGAGGATCTGGTGGTATGCTGTTTAGTTTTCGTCCTTTTAAAGATGGGCAGAGGACCTTTCCTTTGTGTCTCTAAGACTCTGAGTTGAAAGGTGCCCATTGTGCAGGGAGTGGTGTCCTGACTAGGTTTTTGTGTGTCATAAGTTCCTTTGTGGTGCCTTTGAGGCGGTTCCTTGGCACAGCCGAGTGGCATGTCTAGGTGACTGGTGAGCTTTGGGTGTCCTTGTTTTTGAGGACAGCTCTGTTAGCGTCGACAGGCATCGTGTGGTTAAGTAGCTCAGCTCACGCTGTTGTTGTGTACATTTGGATTCGGGGGAGGTATTAGAGATGGTATTTCATTTCACATGGTACAGTATACGGTATATCTAGGTTTTGTTTTCTGAGTGTTTTTGTGGTGAAAGGGTTGTTGGCGGCGGGGGTGATTGGATAGTACTTGGTTCAATTTGTATCGTCCTCATTGTGAGGATGGCGAGTCTGTTATGGTAGACATCCACGCCAGGTGACACCGAGGAGTGGTGCCACCTTACCTGATGATGGTGGTTCAGGTCCAAGAAGCCCCTGTTCAGAAAGTGGTGTGAGATTTGGACACCCCGAGTATTCTACTCAAGTACTCACGTGAATCATGCACATGATCTTATATACGGCTCTTCATTATGTAATGCACATATTGCCAACTTGAGCTTTCAATATTTCAATATTCAATGAGCACTTCAAGCTTTGATCATCATCGCGATTTGATGGTATTCCCTGACAGAAGCAAATCTTATAATTCACCTCTGTGGAATATATGTACAAATGAGGAACATTTCCTGCATTCTTTTTGTTCGTTCTCCACCTTGCTGTTCCAAAATCATTGCTTACAATGTCACAGGATGGAACACTTGGTGCGAACTTGCGAAGGCTCAGTATGTGTGCCTGTGGTGGACTCATCCGGCTCTGCCTCGTTGATCTGCTGATCCCCCCACCCGCAGACGGACACAAGATTTCGTTTGGAATCCTTGATGATTAGCCAAGTTTGCAGTACCGTAGTATGTGATCACGAAGATTCGTGTTTTGAACGTAACACGTGCTATGTTCTCAGCATTAGCAGCACAGTGGCTGCACTCGTTAAGTTTTTAATACCTTGGCCCGGGGCACCTTCCATCTGTCATATGCTGATACAGCCTCTTACTCTGTTTTTCGACAGATCGTTAAGGAGATGATCAGATTGACGCCAAATCAGCGACAATAGCAGTTTCACACTTCCTCAGCCAGTCATATACCAGAATTCCAACTCCATGAATAACATACCATTGATACCCTTCCACTCACGTACTTAACCCTCTTGCTCTCTATCTACTAGTCATCTAGCGACTATAGTAGAACCTCGAAGCTCCAGAATGTCTCTCACTTGACGAAGAACGGTTTGATTACGACCAGCATACACTGAGTTCAAGTAATTTCCAGATCCCGATCCGCCCGGAGTTATTTCGCCAGCTCCCCACCATGAGCCGCAGGGACATTTTGCTCAAAGGCACCTGGCAACTTACGGAGACCTTCCTTGTTCCTTTTATCATCTGTCTTTTTGCTATGCGGTCCATTATAAAGTGGTTTCTTTCGATGGAAAAGGATTGTACAATGAAATCAGTGACACTTGGCTCGGTATGAAACCACAATAATGTATTAGCACAACACTCATGTCTTTTGAAGTCATCGTAAAATCCGGATTAACAATGATCAGCATCGTCATCATCAGTATTTCTCTTTACCCTGTGCATGATCTGCTTTCTAGTTTGAAGGTGAGTCGCCTACTTCTTCAATGTTAAACAAGCCTTTGCGACAAAGAGCGAAGAATTCTTCAGGGTTCTTCGCAGACGTCCCCAAGTTCCCCTATCTGCAATCAATGTCATTTCCAACCCTTCGTGCGGAATTATCGGCATTATCCATCATACGCAATTACTGTTCTCCATTTTTTGTCACTGCCTTTGTTGCAGCAGGTATTGCATGGGTTGCGTCGGCGCTCGCACCCACCGCCTGTGGGTAGAATTGTCTTACCATGGTGGCCGATAGTTGATGACCTTCTGAAGTGAGCATCCAGACCATTCTGGCCGACGGAGATATCCAGGCATTTTCTGTTGGCGCCATCCCGCCCTTAAGCTTTTACAGGTAAAGATCTGATTCTTAACATGTTTATTGTGTAATAATTGTACCTCGTGATAGTCTTGTTGCTTCTGGACAAACCATTCCACCTATGCAGCTGGCCATCTCCCCTGGGTATCCCGCTTCGATAGCATGGGTAGAGATAGCTCTGGGCATGTCATATGCACACATTATGTCGAACAAGTCACTGGGCGAGTATGCAGCATTTGTCGCACCAATGCCGACCAGCATCCAAGCTTCGACGACTGCAAGATGGCTAACTGACGTAGTCGGACTCAATCCCTTTTGCACATGGGTAAATCCTGTGAATCTTACCAAGTCTTCGTCATCAAAAGCAATGAATAGCACCAGTGTAGCTGCAAAGGCCGTCACTGCATACCTCGAAGGTCTCGATCTTGATATTGTTGTGCCGAGCAGCATTATCCATAAATCCATTTCAACATCGAGACCTACATCACAACTAAATCAACACCAGCGGTGTACAAATCCAACTTTGTAACATGGATTCAAGTGTTGGACACAACTATATACGTCTTCAATTATACTAATCAGATACTGCCGTCTGATGGCTCGACAACTTTCGCTATCTGTGTGCACCGAAGGCTGCACAGGCGACCAGATAAATATCATTTCTATCTACCCAGACCTTACCGACATACCGACTCTGAAGTTCACTGCGCCAAATAACACTTGTGAGCTTTCGTTCCTCGTGTGCAAGCCCAACATCACAATCGAAACATGGGAGGTTCACACACAAGGCTCTCATATTGGAAGTTCAGCCACTCCCTGGAGGCAAAGCTTATCAAAGGCAAGGAAACTTGAATTTCATGCAAACATCATTCATGCTAGGTGTAGCAAGGTCCTTCCTGTCCTCAGACTTGGGCCCGCAAAAATCAGCGTGATTCGGCCTCGGGTCAGAGACGCAAGTCAATTTCATCTTTTCTCCTGCAAAGATGAATGTCATCGATCTCAGCATTATAGGTGTAACAGTAATACTTCAACCAATCCCCCTTGAGAACCTTACAGAAGGGTACACTCAAATAGTGCAAGCTGTGGCGAAGGGTAAGTTTGTTTATAATTCATGTGCACGGTCTGGTGGCCACTACCTGATATGCCTTGTTCCTTAGTGTATATCACGGGTAGTGAAGGCACGGCTTACGTCGAGGGTCGAGTGTCAGGTATGCAGCTCATCTTCACATCATCCATGCCAAATGTCATTGTGGCTGCCCTCGCATTCGCACTTTTATGGGCACTGGTCATATATGCGCATTTCCGCAAAGGAAAATATCACGATTTCACACTAGTGAATGTCGGAGCTGCGTTGTACAACTTAGAAATACCCGAGTAGTTTTCACAGATGAAGGCACATGCAGCCAATGAAAAAAACCTCATTTGGGGCTGGGTGCATCACAGTGCCTATCCAGGTGTTGTGGAGATCCTCGACGCCCATGGTATTGCCCTCCACAAGAGTCGAGGCATGGATTCACTGCGGATCATATAATTTTCAAATATAATTCCCGTGCTAGAAAAGGTGCGATTACAACTACTTCATTATCAAGTCATTGGATATCTGTTGTAGCATTATAGGAGGCGTAGTCTTTTGACTTGCGTTCAGGCTGGCAAATTAATACACCTGCTCATCAGACGGAACGGGGAGTGAAACTTTGAAAGTGTATCTGCACACATTTGTATCAAAGGTCAAGTTAGGAGGAAGCAGAATCAAGACTCAAATGTGCCTTATAAGCAAGAGATGGTGTTAGCCGGTGTCAGCTAAATCGCTGTGTCTCTAGAAAGTTCAATCTCGACAGCATGATACGTCACGCTAGCTATAGCCTGTTTGGCCAAACCAATGACAAACTGTTCATGTAGTTGAGTTGCGAATGGCTGTCTAGGAGCGCGAAGTTCCTACCACCCTATAACCAAGGGAGGGGTGGCTGGGCAGGCAGTTGTGATGAGGGGAGATGAGGTGGTAAGCTGGGAGTAAGTCCACCTGAGACTGGGGAGCAAATGCGCGGTGTACGAGGCGAAGATTGGGGAATGATGTAAGGCTGAGTCGAGTTCGAAGGGGAAATGTGTGAGATGCGTCAATTACGACACGAAAGCAAGAACTACGAGAGAGGGTTAAAGTCTTTTTAGGGCTTTTTGGCTGTAAGGATCTTTTCGTGCGTGGAGCGGGAAATCAGAGTCTTTGTTTCTGCTATAGTATGAGTGCACAGGCGCGGTATATAAGTGTTTTGCGAACTGAACGATTAAGCCGAGACTTGAGTAGGTAGCATGTGGAACTGAAAATAAGTCGGCAAGACAAGGGGATGGTGGAATGCGAGCATATGGTGAAGTGATGGAAGAGAATAAAGAGGAATGTATCCACATACTCGGATGCGAAGAGTTGTGCTCTTCGCATCAGTGAGTCACGTGGCTGCACTGAACATATGCTAAGTTCGCGTCTCGTTTTAAAGGTGGGTTGGCGCGTAAAGGACACACAGTCCTTACACCTCCTCCCCTCTTTCGAACATCGACCATTCCGCGGTTGATCTGTAAACAACATAAACTAAAATACTGTAGGGTAGAATGTAGAAACATAAATTGGAACAGAGAGAGAGAAAAAAATGAACGGCACATCTATAATTGTTCGGATTCGAGGCCTGCGAGTGCTTGAGGGTTAATGAACTGGGTAACCTCGAGTGAGGTGGGAGAGCGCGGGTGATATGGGATGATGCGAAAGGCTGCAAACTTCAATTTAGAGACAGCACCATCAACTTCTGCGAGTCAATACGAGCCGCCCGGGGATCGCGAAATAACAACCATTGGTCCAAAATAGCGTGGTTTGCACTTGGCATTGGACGCCAGTTCAATTTTCTTATTGAGAACGAGGATGAGAGAGCCGGGAGAGAAGTTGTAGTCGTGGATTGTGTGCGCAAAATGTCTTTCGAAGTCGCGGATGGAGGAGAGATGGCTTTTCACGAGATGGGTGTGCGCGATCACAAGATCCTCATCGTGTTTAGCGAGTTGGTGGGCGTGGGCAGTGAGTAAATCCTGAGTCGAGAGAAGGGTTGTGATATCAGGGAGCATGAAAGTGGCATGAATGAAGTCGAAGGGAAGGAGGGGTTCTACACTGTGTGCTAGGTAGTAGGGGGAGAATCCTGTAGACTTGTGAGTGGTAATGCGATCGGCCCAGAAAACATGGTGTGCAAGTGTGGGCCATTTGGTGATGTCGCCGTTGCATGCCTTGACGAGGGAGTCACGAATAGTACAATGCGAGTGTTCCACAATGCCGTTGGCCTTGGAGTTGTACGCGGAGATGCGAATGTGCCGGATCTGATATTTCGTCGCCAGCCAATTGAATGCAGCGATGAACGGTGTTCCATTGTCGGTAACTATCTCTTCAACGCCTCCCCATCGACATAGGATCTCCTCGAAAAAAAATGCACCCAAGGTGCGCCCAGTTTCCTTTCTCAACATGGGAAATTCCGGCCAGTTGGATAGCGAGCAGCGCACCTGTACGATGTAGGTATATCCATGCGCCGTGGGCATGTACATCGAATCTGCGAAGGTCTTGTGAAATAGAGGAGCGGGAATCAAGATGGTGGGAGGGAGAACGACTTTCTCGACTGATCAAATCTGACATTGATGGCAGGTTTTGACGTACCACGCGAGGTCATTGTCAAGTGAGGGCCACCAGAAGCGATCTGCGATCATACATCGCATAGGGTAAAACCCGCGGTGTCCAAGTTCATTGTGTGTCTGCTTGAGGATCTGAACGTGGTCCAAGTCGAAGAGGATGAGTTGATGCCGTCCGTTTGCTTCTTTTCGCCACAGGTGGAGGCCGTGGACGAAGAACTGATGGGCGCGTTTTGTCAAGCGAGGACGATCTTTGATAGAGATGGTGTTGGGAAATGAGAGCTTGTCAAGGAAGGAACGGATGGCGTGAAGCTCGATATCAAGACGTTTGAAGGTCTCGGTGGAGGGGATGATGATTTCGGGTGTGTCTGCTTGACTTGCTGCGAGAACGAGTGCCCTGTTGAGATGGGTGAGTCGTTATCGATTACTCTCGATGCCCATATTCCTGCGTCTAAAATCTCCTCTATCCACTCATCAACTTCTTCCATACTTTCTTCTTTGTCATCCTGCGAGGTTTTGCGTCTTCGAGAAAGCCCATCGGGGCCAACGTGCTTGCTCCCTGGAACATGTCGAAGTCTGAAGTTGAAAAGTAAGATGCCTGCTATCCAGCGGTTGACAGCAGCATTCAGCTGAACGTCAGGATTATTTAGCATCCCTTTTATATACTTTGCATCTACTTCCACTACGAGGTCCTTTACCCCAATGATCCAGACTTTGACCGCCTTCAATGCTCGAAACAACCCGTAAAGCTCGATCTTCGACTGTGAGTATCATCCTTCTCAGTCGTTCCACGTCATGGAGCTGAAATGGGCTGGTCGCCTGCATTTCTCGTTGTCAAGTTGCTATGAGATCCAACCGCAAGCTATGTGTGATGAGTTGACAGCGAGTATTACTTCGTTCATTGTGTGATAGTTGAGAGGTTGGATAGCGGGGGAATTGATGATGGCGGTTTTCAGTGTTTCCATGGCATTCTGTGCGTTTTGTGTCTATTCAAAGGCAATGTTGACATCCGTGAGGATGGTGAGTGGACGAGCGATGAGTGCAAAGTCTTGGATCCAGTTGTGAATCGTGCCAGAGGTCCCTAGGAATCCACGAACCTCTGTTCGTGTGGTACAGGGCGGCCAATCTTGGATTTTTGCGACCTTAGAGTGGTCAGGTATGCGACCCTCGTACGTGCAAAGCTGTCCTACCACCAGGACCTCGGGGACACAGAGGAATAACTTTGCAGCTGATACAGTCACGCCGGCATGTTTGAGTTGATGGAGAACTCGGTTGGCATCCGCGCAGTGTTCCCATATGAACCTGCGGATGCCAGGGTTCTCAGGGAGAGTCTGATATGATCCGTTGGGCAATTCGTAGCAAGTGGGAGGGCCTAAGACATTGACGTCATCTTGGAAGTTCGGCGCGATCTCGGTTTCGGCCTGTAGAATGAATGCGACATCATTCTGAAAGACAGCGGGTGAGTCGGTCCATCCTTGGGGAAGAACGGTGAGTCGATAGGTACTGAGGGGGGTTTGAAATGTTGTGATGTCGCACAATTCTTCGGCGAGTGCGCGATGGTCAAATCCAACGAAGAGGTCCATCATTGAGTATATAGCGCACCCTGCGCATTGCTCTGCGAAGAGCTCGACGTAGGGTATGGTAGCAGTGTCCTTAATGGTGATGGAGTTGAGTTGTTGGAGGTCGTACACGATGCATACGGCCCCGCTTTTCTTCGCGACGCAGAACCAGCGAGATTGATAGGAGGAGTTTGAGGCTTCATAGACGCCGGATGCGATCTTTGACTTGATAAATTTGATGACCTCGTCCTTGATACCGGGTGGGATTGGAGGTTGCCGATGTACCCAAGGTACGTGCTCAATGGTAGGAATGATGACAGGAGGAAAGTAGTCGTCCTGAAAATGTCCCTTCTCCATTTCGTCCCAGGCGAGTGCAAGCTCGTTGTTCGTTAGAACGTGCGCAGCGAGTTTTTGTTCCTCGGGCAAGAGAAACTTGTTCTTGAAGATGCTGAGTTCGTCCATGCAGTTTTGGGTGAGGTGGGCGCCGGGTATAAAGGCAGGAGGTGTGGGGGAAAGTGAAGGTAGGGATGCAAGGGGGTCCTCTGGAAATTGGCGGATGATTCGCGCGTGCGCCGGCATTGTCGTGGCTACAGGCCTTACCTTGTTGGCGACCTTTTTATAGGCGAAAATGCGGTGGATTGTGTCAATGTCGAAATGCGCTTGGAGGAGGAATTTGGTGAAGGAGGAAAAGGAAAGACGGGATATGGGAGTAGGGGAAATGACTGGGGGTTTTGATGGCATGATATATGTCTGTCGAGCTCGTTGGAAGGAAGGTGAGATAGCACGATAAATGTCTGTCGAGCTCGTTGGTGGGAGTTGCAGTGCTGCTGCTGTTAGAGTGAGGGAAGGGTGAGGTGATTGATGGGGAGTTGTCCTGACGGTCCAAACAATGTTGGGATCTCTAGGGTCGTGTACTGAAACGTGAACTCCGTCAGTATCCTCAGCTTTCGATAGACGAATGAGCCGTTGCCAAGGCCGTCCCAAAAGCAAACGGTAAGGGGCGTCCGGCACTACGTATGTCTGAGCCCAAGTCTTAATACCCTTGACATCTATTTCTAACATCTCCAGGCATCCCGCCATCTCCTGTGATCCTCCGTTGGCCGTCTGCATGCGCATTTGCACATCTTGATTGATGGGTGCATTCATCTTCCGCCAGACATCTTCTCGAATCACAACTATCTCGGATCCTTCATCCAGCAACACCAATTCCGAGTGGGTGCTGTTCAGCATCACGCGAATTTCGCGTAACAGTGTCACATGCTCAATCTGCAGGGGGGGTGAGCTGGTTGTTGCTGTGGCGAGAGCATTTGCTGAGAGTGTCATGGTGGGCGTTGGTACTCGCTGAGTATGGGAATGCTCGACTGCCTCCTTCCTCAAGTCAGGACTGATTGACAAGAGGTCCGATATTGTTAGGTGAGGGACGGGGGTATTGAGAATGGCCTCGTAAAGCCGTTTGGCTGCGTCAGGTGAGTTTGCCTTTGACTCATACCGAAACGCGGGCTCTTTCTTCACTTCGATAATGGCTGGTTTGACAGCTTCGAAAGGAGCAGGAATCAAGACGGTTCATACAGGAGCAGGAATCGAGACGGTCTGCGTGGGAGGAGTACTTTCTGGGGTGTTTGCAGCCTTGGAGTGACAGCGAGTGCCTCAGCCATCTGCTCATTGTTGTCTTCTTCAACGGTCACAATGACTGCGTGGTTCTCCACGACGGGTTCGCACTGCAGAAAGTACGACTCTGTGATGAAGGCCGAGGAGGGAATATCCGGTGAGGTGGGCTGCATGCTAGGTTCTCGTCGAGGGTTCTCAATGACAATGGAGTTGGATCCTGTGGCAGGCGTCGAAGGGTGAGGGGTGGCATATCGTGCGTCGATTACCTGCTTGAACGTGTCATTGCCATAGTGTCGTATGCGAGAATGATCGGGGTACGCAAAGTATTGTCCGTCGCAGATAATCCGGCCTGCACGCAAGTACTCTCCAGCAGTAGAACAGGTACACATGACATGTGGTCCTCCACAGAAAAAGCACTTCGCATTCAGTGCAAAGTTAGAGGATGAAGGAAGAGGAGGAAGGGCGAGAAAGGGCAGTGAATTTTGAGCTGGAATGGGCATGTTAACGAGTTGGCGAGACTTGGGGGGTGCCCATGCCTGTGCAGCAGCAGGAGCGAAGCAAACGAGTCGGGTATAACACCCCGAATATGCGACATCGCCGATGTCGAGACCATGCATCTTGCACGCCAGGGCTTCGACTTCGTCGATGGTGTTTTTGACGGGAGCTGGTGGGGGAGACGTGAATGTGACCCGCTTAGTCCGAACTTCCCTTCTAACATCCCTTCTGTCATCTTCTTCTTCGTCTGAGTCCCAAGGAGCAGCAGCCTTAACTCTAGATGTGCGTCCTTCCCGTATTGTTCGAATCCTAGTCGCTATGGGCTCATTAAGGTCAGCATCAAAAGCATCATCTGAGAAGACAAAACATCCTGCTTTGAGGACCTCTTTGAAGTCCGTAGCTTCCGTCCTCGAGTAGTTTGGATCCTTAACCTCTAACCATCTGTCAATAGTGCGTCGAGTGGTAGCTGGGAGTCCCTGCCAGAAGTAACGGTCTCGTTCGCGGGTGGATATTTTGTTGTTGGCGACGAGCCAGTGAGCGACAGGACGAAACTGTCAGTAGTACTGTAGTAACTCTGTTTCCGTCGCAATATCGTTGTCAACATTGGTAATAACGATATGTTCGAGGTCGCGAATAGAGTACCTTTGACCCTTGGCTGCTCCGGAGTACGGTGCTAGAATACTTGCTTTGAACACAGTAAAATCTCTGCTTTGATACCCAGTTAACGTTACCCAAAAACGTTTCGTTGGGATGTCGATGTAACGGACAATTATTTTGCATTTTTCATCATCGGTAAGAGCGCACGCTGCGGCCAGGTCCTCAAATAGCTCGAAGAACTCCAAGAGTTCAGACGTTTCGCCGTTGAATGTCGGCGCTTTGCTGGAGTTTGCGCCAGGCATGGCGTTGATACCTTTCGATGTGTTGGACATGGTGGTTGCTGGTTGAAGAGGTGCGAGAGATGGTATAACGAGGAGTGGGGGTAAGACAGATGGATTTGGATCTGTGGGTGTGGGGACGGGCTGCGAGGTCGTGGAAGTCTGGGCTAATGGTACAGTCTTTCTAGGGATGAATTCAGGTTTTGGAATGGGAGGGATGGCTGAGGCTGCGAGAGTCGTTTGGGTGGTTATTGATTCTGTGTGTATTATCACGAGCGTAGGCGTTTCGGGGTTGAATACGGCCGGTCTAAGGGTGAATGTTGGCTGGACGGGTATTGCTGGGAAGGGTGAGTTTGCGCGTAAGGGATGGCTTATAGTGTCGTCGTCCGAGAGAGATGATTCTGTTGGTCCGTCCGTTGTGTCTTGGAAAGGTCTGGCACATTGATCTGATCTAGAGCGAGCTGGGGTGATGGCGGGAGCGTCGAGAAACGGATTTGCCGTGACAGAAGGAGAGGTGGTAAAAACGTTATAGGTATTTGCATGGCTTCTGCGTTTCTTGGCTGAGAGGTTCTTCGAAGGGGCCAGCGCAGATGGCTCGTTTTGTTGGAGGCGTAGCTGCGCGTTGGGGTGATAGTATTTAGTAATGGCGTGAAACTGAGATGGTCAAAGGACCAGGTTCTAAAGGAGACGGATCAGCAGATCAAGAGTAGATTAACGAATCAAACTCGGGGTGCAAGGGGTTGCTCGAAAACAATTCCCCTCGATGTGGGCTCCAAATATGTAAGGCTGAGTCGAGTTCGAAGGGGAAATGTGCGAGACGCGTCGATTACGACACGAAAGCAAGAACTACGAGAGAGGGTTAAAGTCTTTTTAGGGCTTTTTGGCTGTAAGGATCTTTTCGTGCGTGGAGCGGGAAATCAGAGTCTTTGTTTCTGCTATAGTACGAGTGCACAGGCGCGGTATATAAGTGTTTTGCGAACCGAACGATTAAGCCGAGACTTGAGTAGGTAGCATGTGGAACTGAAAATAAGTCGGCGAGACAAGGGGATGGTGGAACGCGAGCATATGGTGAAGTGACGGAAGAGAATAAAGAGGAATGTATCCACCAGAAAATGCGGGATCTGGCCGGTCTGCATGAGGTCTATACAGACAGACCACAGACTCCGTGTCAAAAGTATGGGGGGTGTCTGCTGGTGAGTCTGCTAGCGGTTGTCCGGAAAATGCCGGGAGGTCTGTCAATGCCGCCATCTAGATTCTAGTATCCCGCCGTCTGCCTCTCCCGCCATCCTCACTCCCACCATCCCCGCTGTCAGCTTCGCCCGCTGCATCCCACCCTTGGTAGCACTTTTGCCCCGTTCCCACGGTCTAAGAGAGACCTACCCTCTCGTATGAGCTCTGAAGATAGTAGTACCTCACCCATGCCTCTCTGACATCTGTAGTCTACCCTCCTGTGAGCTCCCGCTGCTCCTCTTGACCCTCCGTGGTGCTCTCTGCATACTAGCTCCTGCTCATACCTCCTAGTAGAGGCTCCTGCATGACCTCCACACGCCTCTGCATAGCCTCTTCCACCCTCTTTTGCACCTCTAAGCGCCAGGCTTTGATACTCACATTGGTGTTTTTTTTTTTCGGACTATGTTTAATCTTGTATGTAATAATGCCAACCATTTCTTCCCCGCCCGATGCACCCGACCACTGAGCAACATGGCCGTTAATGTAGTTAGCTGAGCACCGTTTATATTTGACTGATATTTGGCAGAAAGATCACTCAAAATATGTGTATTATTAGCGGCAACAAAAAGACACAGCGAGTGATGGATTACTGTGTGACAATCTCGGTCAAGAACAGAGCACGAAGAGCAGGACATAGGCAACACTGATGAAGGGACCAAGGCAAGAAGGCGAGTGGTTACATCAAGATGGTACGAGGGGAAGGTCAGGCCAAAACAGCATTAGACAAGAAAACATACAAAAGTTGGTGCGAGAGGGTGCACTGGACGTACGAGAGGGTGGATTTGAGGTACGAGAGGACACGAGAGGGCACACTGGAGATTACACTGGAGAATCATAGGCCTTTCAGGCTGGTTTCCCATAACATAGGCTCAGTGTGAGGCTGCGGCTGGAGAATGTCGTCCTTCAGTAGGCGCGCGCGTCGGATAAAACGTGTGAGGTCGAGAGGCAACATATTTGCCAGTTCATCGTAGTGTCATACTGCAGCAAAGAGGGTGCTGATATCTGTGGTGCAGGGACTGCTGGAGATAGAGGGTGATGACATTTGCATCCTCCTCCAATGGCAGCTAGCACGCTGACAATGACGGCGGGGTGACGACGGGATGCGTGACAGTGGCTGACATAGAGGCGGGATGCGTGACGATGGAAGGCGGAGCGGCGGGGTGGTGGTCGCGATGATGTAAGAACAACGGACCAACAACAGACAGCCCGGAACCTGCCGACCAAATACCCCCAGACGTGTCCCCCACACTTCACCCAGACACTCTGCCAGACTTTGGCGCGGAGTCTGTGCGGACCTCACACAGACCGGCCATTTCCTACATGTCCTCGTATCCACGTACTCGGATGCGAAGAGTTGTGCTCTTCGCATCAGTGAGTCACGTGGCTGCGCTGAACATATGCTAAGTTCGCGTCTCGTTTTAAAGGTGGGTCGGCGCGTAAAGGACACACAGTCCTTACAATGATGATCTTTGCAGTGGAAAGAGATGTAAGTCGATGATAGCGTGAGGACAATCAAGCCACGATCAAAATGACGGATGCGTCCAGCGCAAATCCAGGGCACTGCTGCCACTGCCTAATGGACAGACTCCACATATGAGTACCATGACAAACTTAGACCGCTCATCTTACGAAACGATAGACGGCGAATAACCACATATTGGGCGCCAGGTCACTCTGAGATGCAGGGAAGGAGGGCGCAGACGAACGAGCAAAGCAAGTACCACATGCGACCCATCACAACTCCCAAAGTCGCTCAAGATGCGACACGGTCCAAACGGACAACGGATCATCCTTATTAAATTAGGAAATCAACGGCGAAACAATAGTTCAAAGAAAGATTGAAAATAGACGCTGATGCGTTACGACGCAGTCCCCGTCCCCTCTACCCGCTCAAACGTCGACCCAATAGTATACCCCTGACGACGCCTACAGAACCTGGGGCCGGTCAGCCTCGGAGTCCGGTCTGATCAGAAGTCGATGTGGCTTCCCCATTGTATTAATAGCTCCCGACCTGGCCTCTGGTGTGAACACCTCCGACCTGATAGTGCTAGAAAACCAAGATTGCGGGCTATGAGCTCAAGAAAGACGGGCTGAAATGGACCAGGCTCGATGAGTATCATTCACTGTATAGCTAGTTCTCAGACAACACATGCAGGAAAAACACAAGTCCAGACACGCACTGTGTCATTGACTCGAAAATTGTGCACTGCAGGAGTCGGAAAATTCTTGGGCGATTTGCACGAGCGAAGGTGCTTGTAGCCTGGAACAAAATGCCCAATTCTCGTTGGCCGCAGAATAGAAACGTTGTAAAATCATCTTACTGAACAAGGGGCGGACACTTCTATCCCAACTATTTGAGTATGGTTGCATTTTGGCCGCGACATCTCACGGACACGCACCAAACAACAGATATAACGAAGGGATCGTAGATGACATCTGTGACTTGGCATGCGTTTGGGGTAAAATTAGTGAGGGCTCAGGATGTGTTCCTCTATCGTGTGTAAAGTGGTGGACAGAATGGTATGCTCAAATGCGACGACGTAACCTCAGTGCATGAGGAGGAAGAAACAGGAAAGGTCCTGAGTATTTTCATAGGCCTCGACCATTGGGACTCTGTTCTTAAGGACAATAATAGTTTCAAGCACGGTCGCAGCCTTGCCTCATGATGAGCACCGCACGACCAGTTAAGAAGCAATTCAGGGGCAACAAGCAACAATCAGTTGAGAACTCACCGAAAGCCCTTTTCCACAAGGGAACGATCATGAACTTCGAAGACCCACCGCATAACATATTCCTCGCCATTTGATAGCCAGGGCAACAGGAGGCGTAGTCTTTCAAATTGCATTCAGGTTCGCGCATCAACAGACCACACTAAAATCGTGCGAGGTTCTTCAAGTGAGATCCAATTACGGCTTTTAGTAGTACGGCTCTGTAAAAAGCGCTCCCTGACTCTGACTGAATCAGAATATCCTCATGACAGGCAACGTCAGACCATGGAGGGCGCGCACCCAGATAATATAGAAGGTATGCTTTACTATGACATGGATGACAACAGTCCCTTCCAAACGAACGCTCTTGCATTCCCACTAGCCTCGCTATATTTTGCCAGAAATAACTCATCATTAGGTTCTGTTTCAAATTGTCAAACCCTCCCAAAAACAGATGAACCAAGAATATTACTCACTTGAAGGCACCGCCCGGTCCTTCATCCACACCTCGAAAACCGATGCTGCTTCGGACACGCTCAGGCTGCTGGGTACTGCTAGACTCTCGAGGCCGTGAGCGTATTCTACGAGCTCTGGCTGCCGCTTGACATATGGACCATAGGGACGGTCATACTTGAGAGAAAGAGCCTCACGAAGCTCCACAGGTAGCGGGAATGTTGTGTTGCTCATTGAGAGTGCACCAAAAACTGCACCGCGGGCCTGATTTTGATTCTGATCAGATGACGAGGTGCTCAGATTTTCATAGGCACTTACAAATGATTTCTGTCCAGATGCGTACTCGAGCAGAAGGCGTGGCATTGAAAGATGGTACGGTTTGATAGCCGAAAAATGTTGGTCACGATAGTGCGACTTGCAGTATAATGCCTGGAAGTCATCAACCGCCAGAAGCACCGGAAAACTATGATCCATCCGTTGAGACTATGCTTGTCTTAGACACGGAGAAGACAAAACGGCTCACATTGTCTGCTTCCCAATTTCTTCTAGCACAGCATCAAGCACTGTCGGAGCATGACCCTGATCCTTGAGGCCAATATTAATGAGCTCCACGAGGGGTGTGCCAGGGGGCACAGGAGGGCGACGTTCTATTTCTATCTCGGTCTGGGTGCGCAATTGTTCAAGCCGGGGTGTATTGACTTTGAGAAAGCGCTGAAGAGTTTGATAAGCGAAGATTGGCTGAAGGTATGTTCGAGTTCGCATATCGTAGGTGTGTGCAGTTGTAGAGTTTACAAGATTAGTTGCTGCAGGCAATGTTTAAGATTAGCCTTGCGATGGAAGTCTGGAAAGTACAGACCTCGAGGGATGTAGAGGACTAGCCAATCGCGAGCATTGCAATATTGTAGGGCTTGCAGGAGAAGGAAACTTTTTCCACAGCCCTGGGGTCCGGCTGAAAAGATGTCAATAAAAACCTGTGACAAGTATACCAGAAGCATACTGAAAACAACCCTAGATTCCTTGCTGTTCTTCTCACTTGCTGCATCTAACTTGTTAATTGCGTCGATCGTCACAGAGCGTATGACAGAGCAGGGCTTGGAAAGTAGGCGGAACTAAAGAGCAAATTGATCAATTTACCTGTAACCTAATGTGACATTGCACGAACCTCGACAAGGATATTCCTCGGCAACCCAAAGATACGGAATGGATCATCGTCATTATGGGGGAATTTGAGCGCTTGAGACTCGACGACCCTCGTAAGCATTTCCTGTTAGGGAGCATCAATCCAGCATACACGAAAAAGAAACTCGAAGCATACGGGATGAAACGTCTGCAAGGTAAGGGTATCCGGACGGTCACTCTCAAATAGCGGGTGCGGAAGTTGCGAGACGGGCAGCGGTTGGAAGGCCTAACGGACTGGAGTCAGGCTATGATGAATATTCGAAGAACGAGAACAGACCATCATTTTTTTGTCCTTCTTTGCAGGTTCCATCTGACCTGAAGGCGCGGTCTTCTTCCCCTTGAATCCCTGCGCTGTAGCCCACATGCGTTTCAAACGTTCAATTAACTTGACGCGGACTTACAAGCCTGCTTCACGATCTGTCCTTTCTTTGGCTGTGTTGCATAGCTACGCGTCTGAACGAGCGGACTCGTAGATGATGAAGCAAGCAGTTGGTAGGAGACGCGCTGGCACCGCACCGAGAGCATTGCAAGACGAGTAAGTATGAACTTGCAGTTATATGAATTTTGTTGCGATCCGAATGCCACCCCTCTTGAAGGGGTTATTTAATATCACGTGTTCAGACGCGTCGCGAAAAAGTTGTTTCTTTGATTTCCCAGTTTGCTTGTAAGTACAAATTCAACATTTCGTAATGTCGCGGTTACCGCGCTTGAGGTCCTCTCCAGACCCGCCGGTCCCTTCTATCACTACTACACTGGGCTTCTCCATGTCGATGTCGACGTTGGGCCACAAACGCAAAGCAGAAGATGATCTTGACGCAGAGGCTCTTGATCAACCCCGCAAACTCCCAGCAATTGGCAATGGCACAACAGCTCGTCCTCTAGCTGCCAGCCGAAGCGCGCTTAATAGACCAACTACAACTACAGGCCCTGTGGCGAAACAGTTGTCAGGTCCACAACGCCTCACGAGACCCGAACCACCGAAATTATCAACGTCAGCACCACGGCGGACAACTCGCGCAACTAGTGCGCCACCGAAACAACTAGGCTCGTCGACGGGACCTATACGTCCTCCGGGGCGTGTCATTTCAGGATCGCGAGTCGCTAGCGGAAGCGGATTACCAACAAAAGAGTTCCGTGACCTGCAAAACCAGGTTGCTTCTATCGAATCCACACAGCTTGCTAATGCCGAAAAGCTAGCCCAAACCATGGACGCGGAGCGCGCCAAAGTAGCCGAGCTCGAAGCGAACCATCGTGCTCTATCCCTCGAGCTCGCCAACGCCAAATCACTTGAGCTTGATAAGCGGAGAGAGTTGGTGAGCGCAAGCGATGAAATCGAGAAATTGCGTATGAAGCATGCTAAGGAGATTATGGAGCTCGAGATGGAAGTGAAAAGTAAAGCACGAGAGGCAAGAGAGCTCGCAGATGAGTTGAGGCTGGCGAAGAGTGATTTGGAGAGGGAGAGAGATAACGCGTCGAACCTCAAGGCAACACTGTCACATCAGTCCACGTCATATATCACTCTCAATGCGCAGATTAATGCTCTCCAGGCACAGAAGGCCGCTACACAGATGCAGCTCGATGCTGTAATGACCACCTCCTCAGACACCACGCTCGAGCTCGAAACCGCACATCGACGAATATTAGACCTCGAGCAAGATGCCAGGGAAAGCGAGATGGTACGCCGGAAGTTGCACAATATGGTTCAGGAGCTCAAGGGCAACATCCGGGTGTTCTGTCGAGTTCGCCCTGTCCTCACATCAGACTTGTCACCCTCATCTTCGTTCATTTGCAGCCCAACTCCTGATGATGAGGAAAAGGGACGGGAAGCCGATATGTCATTTCCTGACAAAAGGGACCATAAGGAGATCGTCGTTTCCTCTTCAAGCTCCAGTGCCATGGGTTCTGAGCGCAAAGAAATCTACAACTTTGGTTTTGACCGGGTTCGTTCTCTCCTAACCATGCTTGCGGGATCTTAATATCGCTCTCCCTCAGGTATTCGCACCCGAATCAACCCAAGCCGAAGTTTTTGAGGAGATTTCACTCCTCGCTCAGAGCTGTGTAGACGGATATAATGTCTGCATATTTGCTTATGGCCAAACAGGTTCTGGCAAGTCTTTCACTATGGAAGGCGGATCGGTACACAATTTTTTTTCGTGTAGGCTTCATACATCTTACCCGCTTATTTTTCAGACAGAAGCCACGACAGGTATGATACCCCGCGCAGTGAGCCAGGTGTTCAAAGCTGCCGATGACCTGAAGTCTAAAGGATGGGAGTACAAGATGGACGGCCAGTTCCTTGAGATTGTACGTATCTTGTCGTTGCACCGCAGGGACTCAATTGAGAAGAAAATGTGCAGTATAACGAAACAATCAACGACCTCCTTGGCAAGGGTGAGTTCGACAAGAAGAAACATGAGATCAAGCACGACAAGTCCGGCACTCGTGTCACTGACGTGAACGTGATGCCTCTACCGTCTCCCGCGTCTGTTACCTCCCTCCTCCGTGTCGCCAACTCCCGGCGCACCGTAGCAGCTACTCTCATGAACGAGCGTTCGTCGCGTTCGCACTCTGTCTTCACACTCCGAATCTCTGGTACAAATACCCACACTGGTGAGAGCTGTGAAGGCAGCCTCAATCTCGTGGACCTGGCTGGTAGCGAGCGCCTCAACTCGAGTGGGGCTGCGGGGGACAAAGACCGACTGAAAGAGACGCAAAATATCAACAAGAGCTT